>KN824335.1:84021-95484 GCA_000827415.1 Serendipita vermifera MAFF 305830
GCACTCTCCCTGCCCACCCACTTTCCTAGCCCTGTCGTCGCATTTTCACAGCCGATGTGGAGTGCGACGGAGCGCACGTGGAAGTTGATAGTGTTGGACCCGTCCAGGGCCTCATTACCCCCTGTTGGGGATATAATTCTGTGGGAGGCTGAGAGGCGGTCGTGGAGGTTGACTTGGAGCGCCGAGGCTATGGGAAACTCTGGGTTAAAGTTGCCTTCGGCTGTATGGAGTGCTAAGCAGGAGGCGTGGATTTTGGAGTCGTAGACTTTGTGAGTATTCTGACGCCGTAGTCGACTACTTTATTAACATTTGTTCTAGCGTATTGATGTGCTCTCTCAAATATTCACTCGCATTCGGCCATTTCACAACTGATTAATGTGCTTTATCAGCATTTCTCTTACCATTATTCGATTCTTCTCAAATTAATCATACAACGGATGGACAGTTTATCCATCCTCTGCTAGCATTTGCATGTTTCCTTTCTCCCAATAGCTCTCAAACGCTTTGTTTTCCCGGACAGCTCCATTCAGCAATTCTCGTGTAGCATGCCACGCTCGGTTTCCCCATTGTACTCTCCCTCTTATTCCCCTCCACCAGTTCAGACCCAGATAGCCCGACCCTTCTGTGCATGACAATTGGTGACCGATAGCGCTGGCTTAATGTGTAGCAAAACCCCCTCATCTGTTCCCTCATACGTGCTCTTGAAATAATACGCTTAGCTTGAACTCGTCCTTTGGAGCCCTTTGAACTCGCCTCTTGGTCCCAGCCACACTATGGCCTCAGTCACAGAACAGCTCCAGGCATTGGAACAGAATCGAATAGTACTTCTCGAGCGCATTCACGCGGCTTACGCGGTACCCGCTCGAACAGACATCCTAGAACCGCAAACCGGCCATCAGTCGATCTCCGACGAGCAAAAGGCATATAACGCAATCATGAAAGAGATTTCATTGCTCAATGCTCCGATCTCATGTGATCCTGTCGAAGTTCTTCCGTTCGAGATCTTCATAGGTTGTATACAACTCGCGCTTCCGGTACCAGAACGAGGATACACCACAAGTCTCCTCCAACTCACTATGGTATCAACACGATGGAGCCAAGCTATCATGTCTACACCGACCCTATGGGCGGTTATATCCGTTAACAATGATGATGCGGACTCGTTGGCGATGATTACTACCAGCCTACAACTCTCTCGCGATACAATGATCTCGCTCATGGTACGCATTCCTCTTGGAGACGAGTGGAACGAAGCATCAGAGGTCATTTTACCGCATTCAAATCGAATTCAGCGTATCATCACCCTTTCACCGTCGGCTTCAGATCCTTTCACGTTCATGAATTTCAACCCCGTAAATCAAGGATATATTAA
The DNA here is from genome assembly GCA_000827415.1 of Serendipita vermifera MAFF 305830. Classification (NCBI taxonomy): domain Eukaryota; kingdom Fungi; phylum Basidiomycota; class Agaricomycetes; order Sebacinales; family Serendipitaceae; genus Serendipita; species Serendipita vermifera. The sequence continues at coordinate 85,394 of KN824335.1, forward strand.
TATCTTAGAACTTGTGAAGATTCTTGGATCTTTAGGAACTACTTCATCAGTAGATAGTCTTGTTTCGGGAACAGTCTGGCGTTCATCAATGCCCCCACCAGGTTACACCCCACACAGCTTACCTGCCCTCCCACCAGGTGGCATCAAACTCCCGCAAAACCTTTGCTACATGGGAAATTGGGAATTTCAGCTTGATTCATTGAAACACATGAACTCATCCTTCTCCAATCTGCGTGAATTGCACACAACAGCTTTCATTGACGTACTTTTGCCAATGCTGTATGGCTTCCCGCAGCTGGAAGCACTCTTCCTTTCAGGCCCAGATGAAGTCTTAGGTCCTGGAGATATTTCCCAACCGAGCAACTACCGTGTTCCCCAGCGGCCCTATGGACTCAAACGCCTCCGGACCTTTCATTGCACACAGCCGTTTTCACATACAGTGCCCACATTACTTGGACAAGTCGCTACAAACCTAACTGAACTCTGCCTCAGGGTACCATATAGGCTAGTAGAATTCCTTATAGGGGTCTTAGAGGATATGTCTCGCCTTCAGCAACTTAGTCTCATTATGAGCGCACTGATCTGTGAAATTGACAGTGCATTGGTGGGATCTAACGGTACTGCCGCAATGATTCCAACATTATGGAGCTTGGCTTTCAGAGACGACAAAGGGGTTGCCGTGGATGATGAAATGAAGGATGATCCTTCCTACTGCCAAAGTGCATTCGAATACCTCATTTCTGCATTGGCCATGTTGTACCCTAATGTCAAAGTTGCACATATTGAGAGGGGCCCCATTATTGAATGGGAAATCGTCGCTCCCTTTCTAGCTGATATGCAGTATTTGCGAAGTCTGTGGATTACCGGGAGATATCAGCCTATGTACGAGATAAATGTGACTCTACCAGAGTTAGAAACACTCCGGATCCGCCAAGACAATATCCTACCGTCAATTACCACGCCAAAACTTCTACAACTGACGCACGATGGGAGATCTTTTGAAATGATGGAGGAATTTTGTTGTAACCATTTCCCTCTTCAAACACTTGATACCGGCTACTGGTCCAACTCGGATCATGAATGGCTAGATCCTGGACATCCAGAATACCCAATAGCATTCATGCACATACAAAACCTTCATCTTCGAATAGGGGGAGCTTTAACAAACACATATCCAACAATTTATCTCGTTTCATTCCCGTCTCTCATAAAAATCGTAATATCAGAGTCCGTCCAATTTTCTAACCAAGCAACTTTCCTCTGTCTCTCTCTTTTATATCAACCAGAGGCTTGTCCTCGGCTCCAAGAACTTGAGTTTGGAAGCCTCCCGGAATGGGATTGCCTCTTCCTCATGCTTGAAAGGCGCAATTTCCATCGAAATCAACTGTTGTCTCGCATTTCCAAAATATCAGTTCCATTTGTTCCCTATCACCTTCGATCTTCACTCTCTACCTTACTACGAGGGGAATTCGCAGCAAGACCTTGCAATTATGATCTGTCAATCAATGGAACCAAGGAAGCGTTGTTCGACGCATCCATGTATGTCGTACAATATGCTTAGAGACTAATTGACGTTAAACTTTAGTACAGTTCCGGTTGTTTCACCTGTATTCATTATCAGTTGGGTCCATGCTCATCTCATATTCTCGACGGAGATGCATTGAGTCTTTTCGGCACATTTGTTGATGAGGGAGGTTTGTCACAGCTACCTCAATATCCTCTCCCTTTAGATACACCAAGAGACGTTTCCGAGTGGATCCTCGGTCGGCCAACGCGCATAGCAAACTGGCTCTCACAAGCCAAAGCGTGGCTCACCTCCCATCAACGAGAATTTATCTGCTCACGCCGGAATGCAGTTGAATTAACTATCATTACCGGCATTGAATGATAGTGAACCGATATGATGACTTATCACTCGATTTCCGGCTCGTGTACTGGACTTACATAACAGAAGTGTCTAGTTGATTGTAACGCAGGCAGACCAAATTATGAACATGATTTCGGTCAATATATTTGTTTTGAATATCATTCTCAAATAATCTTTATTCTCTTTGATATACCACGATTCGCCGCGCTTGAAGACCCCCCTTGGTCCTAGCCACACTATGCCCTCTGTCATCAAGGAACAGCTCCAGGCATTGGAAAAAATCGTATATTACTACTAGGTCGCATAAAAGCGGCATCTGTTCTAATAACAGATACCCCGGAACCACCAACTGACCATCAAACGATTTCTGACGATCAAGAGGAATACAGTGCCATAGTAAAGGATATTTCATTGCTTAGCGCTCCGATCTCATGTGATCCTGTCGAAATTCTTCCGTTCGAGCTCTTTATAGACTGCATAAAACCCACACTTTCTGCACCAGAACGAGGATACACCGCAAGTCTCCTCCAACTCACTATGGTGTTGACAAGATGGTGTCAAGCTATTATAACTACACCTATTTTATGGGCGGATATATCCATTAACAATTGTGATGAAGACTTGTTGGCAATGGTTGCCACCAGTCTGCAACTCTCTCGGGATACGATGATCTCACTCACGATATGTATTCCCCTTGGAGAAGAGTGGAACGAGGCATTGAAGATTATTTGGCCACATTCTCATCGAATCCGGCGTATCACCATCCATCCGATTCCATCTCGGATCCCTAATTTCAGATTGGGAAGAGAAGGATATATCTACCTCTTAGAACTTGTGAAGACTCTCACATCTTTAGGGACTCTTTCATCAATAGAGGGCCTTAATTTGAGCCCAAACTATTTCACATCAATGCCACCACCAGGCTATTGGCCTCCCGAATTACCTGTTCTACCACCAGGCGGTCTCAATCTCCTACAAAACATCCGGTACTTGGGAGGCTGGATGTATCATCTCGGTTCACTACCATATATAAACTCGACTTTTCCCAGGCTGTGTGAATTGCACGTAACGGAACTCATTGACGTGTTCTTGCCAATATTGCATAGCTTTCTGCAGCTAGAAGTACTAACCCTTTCAGGAATTTATCGGACTCCTGGTAGTGAAGGTGCTTCTCGACCCACCGATGGACATGTCTGCTATGGACTCAAGAACCTCAGGGTCTTTCACTGCACACAATCATTCTCATATGTAATACCTACCCTACTCCGGCAGGTCGCCACAAATATGATTGAACTCTCCCTCAATATAGACTGGTCGATTTTCTTATCGGAATATTGGGGAATATGTTCCGCCTCCAGCGGATTACTCTCCAAATGAGAGCGCAGAGTTGGAAGATTAACAGTTCTCTAGTAGGAACTAACGGTATCCCCGCAACGATTCCAATATCGAGGAGTTTGACTTTAGGAAGCTACGAGAGGGATCGTGCCTTGGGTACGGAGATGAGGGACGATGAATCCTACTGCCAATCCGCATCCAGAAAACTCGTTTTCGCCTTGGTTACGCTGTATCCCAACACGGAAATCGCACAAATTGATTGTGGACCCGTCATTAAATGGGAAATGGTCGCTCCTTTTCTAGCCAAAATGCAACATTTGCGAAGGCTATGGATTATAGGGAAATATTATCCCATGGAAAAGTTATGTGTGACTCTACCAGTGCTAGAGGAACTCTCGACCAAGGAAGACAGTATCTTGTCGTCGATTCTCGCACCAAAGCTTCTGCAATTGACGCACTATAGCAAAAGCTTCCTAATAATAAAACAATTTTGTGGGCACTTGTCTCATCTTCAAACACTTACAGTCAACTATTGGTTACACTCCGATCACCCATGGCTAAATCCTCAGCATCCAGAATACCCAAAATCTTTCACGCATATAAAAACCCTTCGTCTTTCTGTGCAGGGGAGTTACCCAGAAATCAAATACCCAACAATTCATCTCGTTTCGTTCCCGTCTCTCACAAAAATCGTAATATTTGGGTCCGTAGCTCTTTCTAATAGCCAAGCGACCTTTCTCTGTCTGTCTCTTTTATATCAGCCAGAATCTTGCCCTCAGCTCCAAGAACTCGAGCTTTATGGCTTTCCGGAGTGGGTTTGTCTCTTCCTCATGCTCGAAACGCGCAACTTCCGTCAAAATCGCCTATTGTCTCGAATATCCAAAATCAAACTTCCCTTTGTCCCCTACCATCTTCGTGCCCCACTCTCTTGTCTACTACGAGGAGAATTCACTCCAAGACCATCTAACTATGAGCTGTCAATCTATGCGACCAAGGAAGCATTGTTTGACGCATCCATGTATGTCATACAAGCACGTCTATAGTGTTACTGATCCTAAGCTTTGGAACAGTTCCGGTTGTTTTACCTGCATACATCGTCAGCTAGGCCCATGCTCGTCACCTGTTCTCGACCAGGATCCAGACAAGTTAAGCCCCTATGCCAAGGATGAATACTGGGCAAAGCTGCCTCAGGGTCCCCTCCATCTAGATACATCCAAAGATGTTTCCGAGTGGATCCTTGGCCGACAAGCGCGCATCGCAGACTGGCTGTCATTAGCTAAAGAATGGGTTGCTTTAGTTGCTTCCGTCGGAATGCAACCACCATTACCGGTTCCGATTGATCGCAGAAACAATGCGGTGTTTACAATTTAATGTGAAGGTCCCGGGGCGTACCTAGTTGACGTATATTATCAGTAATGATATCCGTACTCATATCCTCATTGCTCTCACATAAAGCATTCCATTCATGGTACACGGTGTTTCCAGATTTGTCTTTGTCGAACGGTTCTGTTAAATATCCAAGTCGATTAAAACCATTTAGTTTACTAGAGGCTGTAAGAGATTCACCCTGTCGAATTTGCTCTAGACTCTGCGCTGGGCGGATCTTTGAGCATGGTATCGGTGAATATATTATTTTTATCATCCAGATTTGGTTTTTCTCTTAAATAGAACGATACTCTCGAATTGATCTCGCTTCTTGGTCCCAGCCGCATTATGCCCTCCATCGCAGAACGGCTCCAGGCGTTGGAATACGATCAAAGATTACTACTCGAGCGCATTCACGCGGCACCCCCTCTAACGGATATCTTAAAACAACAAACTGACCATCAGTCCATTTCTGACACGCAAAACGCCTACAACGCAATCGTAAAAGAAATTTCATGCCTCAAAGCTCCAGTCCCATGTGAACTTATCAGTTTCCTTCCAACGGAGCTCTTTATAGACTGTGTAAAACTTGCGCTTCCTCTCCCTGAACGAGGATATACCACGTGTCTCCTTCGGTTCACCTTGGTGTCGAAACGATGGAGGCAGATTCTCTTATCCGCGCCTATGCTGTGGGCGATCATATCTTTCAATAACTATGATGGGGACTCTTTAGCGACGATGGCCACAAGCCTGTATCTATCGCGCGATACGATGGTTTCACTCACTGTATGTCCTCCACTCGGAGAGGAGTGGAACGAAGCATCAAAGATTATCACACCACATATTCATCGAATTCAACATATTACGGTCGTCAATTCCCCGTTTTCAGATCACTTCATCAATTACAGCTCACTTTTTGAAGGGTACCTGTACATCCTGGAGACTGTAAAGATATTTGAATCCTTAGGACATCCTCCTCACATCGATAGTTTTGATTTGGGAACACCCTACGCCTTGCCTATGCACATGCCGGATTACACAATACAAGAATTACCTCCCCTCCCTTCAAGTGGTCTCAATCTCCCACAAAATATTCGTTACATGAGACATTGGACACTTCAGCTTGATTCATTCAGGCATATCAATACTTCCCTCTCCTGTTTGCGCGAATTACACACGGAGCAGTTTATCGACGTATTTGCACCAATGCTATATAGCTTTCCACAGCTAGAGGTGCTTTCATTTACAGACCGTGATTCGGTATTTGCTTATGGGGGTATCCCTCAGCCAAACGATTGGCACATTCGTCAGCGAGCATATGAGCTCAAGAGCCTCAGGGCTTTCCACTACTCCCAGCCATTTTCACACAGGATACCCGCATTAATTCGGCAGGTCGCTACAAGTTTGGTATCACTTTCCCTCAGAGTACCATATAGAGTGGTTAACTTCCTGATTGGGGTTTTGGGGAACATGCATCGCCTCCAGCAACTAAGTCTCACTATGGGTATGCAGAAGTGGGATATGGATGATACATTTGTGCAACGTGACAACTTTTCTATTACAGTTCCGACATTATGGAGCCTGTCCCTAGCAACCCACAGCGAATATACGCCCTCCAACGCGAACGACACTTATATTTTAACAAGCAACGAACACACGCCCTCCGATGCGAACGAAACTTATATTTTCTGTAGACAAACATGCGGAAAACTCATTTCTGCATTGAAAGCGCTGTACCCTCATGTAACAACCGCGCATATTGAAAGGAATGGTGTTATTAAATGGGAACTCGTCGCTCCCTTTCTCGGGAATATGCAAAGTTTGCAAAAGCTGCAGCTAACAGGCAAGGATCTCCATGTGGATGAAGTAAGTGCGACTCTATCAGCATTGGAGGAACTCTCGATCGACGAAGACGATATCTTGACGTCAATTAACGCGCCAAAACTTCTGCATTTGACGCACAATGGAAGTTCCTTCGATAGGGTGCAGCAGTTTTGCCACCGTCTTCCTCTCCTTCGAAAGCTTACCTCCACCGTATGCGTCGTTTCCAATCACTCAGTGCAAGAACTCATACATCCGGAAAACCTCGAATCCTTCATATATGTACGGACCCTTCATCTTCGATTACAGGAACAAGATGATATAGACATCTCGTCAGCAATCTACCTTGTTTCGTTTCCATCTCTCGTAAAAATCGTATTATCAGGCTTCTCCTATGTTTCTAGCCAAGCAACTTTCCTCTGTCTCTGTCTCTTATATCAGCCAGAATTATGCCCTCGGCTGCAAGAACTCGAATTTGAAGGCTTTCCGGAGTGGGATTGTCTATTCCTCATGCTGGAAGCGCGCAATTTTCATCGAAATTGCCTGCTGTCCCATATTTCTGAATTAACAATTCCATTCGTCCCCCATCATCTCCGATCCTCGCTTTCTTGCTTATTGCGAGGGGAATTCACTACGAGACCGTCCAACTGTGATCTATCGATCTATGCGACCAGGGAAACACTATTTGACGCATCCATGTATGTCGTACGAGGATTTTGATAGGCACCTTCATGCTAAGCCTTATATAGCTCGGGCTGTTTCACGTGCATACAGTATCAACTGGGACCATGCTCATCAAAAGTCATGGACAGAGACCCCTGGTTTTCGGATTACTATATCGAGAAGGAATATTGGGTGAAGCAGCCTCAGTGCGCTCCTCCTTCCGAGGCGTCTATCGAGGTAGTTGAGTGGATACTCGACCGACCTGCGCGTATCAACCACTGGATTTCATCTGCTAAAGTGTGGATGGCATCCTATTCAAGGTTTCACAGTTGCCGACGCCGTGAGTTGGCTGATCCGATGACCATTACTGGGACTGAATGATGCAACATTGGAGACTCCTAACATTTGGTATTCGGCGTAGAGACTTGAAAGCCTCCATTGCGATATTCTCGTCACCCCATACTAGAGTCCTTGACGACATTACACATCGTAATTAGGACCAAAATGCTATTAAATGTTGAGGATTCATGAATTGCTTCCAACTTCGAATACGAATACAGTGAATTGCTGAAACGGCTAAAAGAGGCCTAAGAGATCTTCCTGCTGAGACGCGCTTGGAGGTGGATTGGGCGCTTGGGCGGGTGTCGGAGCAGCGGCTACAGGGGTACTGCCGAACATGTCCAGCCCACCTAGGCCCCCATTGCCTCCTACAGGTGATGCTAAACCTCCCAGACCACTGCCGCCGCCACCACCACCACCAAATCCATTTCCTGTCCCTCCTGCACCAAATATTGATACCAAATCATCTAGTGGATTGCTAGATGTTAGGACCTTGCTGACTCCAGGTGTATTGGCCACTGCCGCCGCAATTCCTGTCGGTGCCACTCCTTCAACCGCTGGAGCATCGTCGAAGTCCAGTAGATTCTCTGCTTGCTGTCCAGCAGCGACTTTTTGTATGGCAGCTTTCCGAGAAGCCTCTTCGTCCTGACTACAGAAAGGTTAGTCAGTGGTGGCGACTTAATTATTTGGGTTACTGAGACGTACTCTACGATGTTCTTTCTCATCGAGTCGGCACCCATGCGTCCCTTGCCAACGAAGGTTTCAGCAGGCTTGTGATAAACGCTGGCCAGTGATCCAATCTCTCCGATCAGTTCTTCAAGTACAGCCGGTGAGACTGTCGTTCGAGGCAAGGAGATAGGTGGTCTATGTGACATCACTACTGCCTGTCTCACGTGGTTAGTGATTGGTGTCATATGTATGAACCATGCTTACTCTAGCAGCACCAGAATCGGTCGAAAGGAGTCTCCAGTAGATATAAGCCCTGTCCCTCACATCTGGTGAATCGCATTTTGTCGCGAGATCCAATACGCGTTGGAGGGTTGGCTGTGAGCGATCTGGGCGTTTGAGGAAAAGCTTGACAACGGCGGTGAGTGTCTGCAATTGAACCTTGTGGGCGGTTAGTAAGGGTCACCACCTTTCCGTTGTATGCTTACGAGGTACGCATCCTCTGAGAAAGAGTCCACGAATATCCCTAGCAATTCTTCCGCGTTGTCAATCTTTTCTGCATATTCTCCGATGATCCAAATGAGCGATGCTTTTGCTTCCGGTTCGTCCAGCTCCTCAAGGTTGGAACACAAGACTGGAATAACTCCTTCGTACGTCGAAGGGTATTTGCGGAATATGTCCTACGTCGGGTCAGAAAAAATGTCTAATCCATACTCACGAAACGCACTTTCATCACTACAACAGCTTCCTGCACCACGTAACTGACCCTGGTGTTAATGAGGTCCATCAACACTCCAACACAACGCTCAGCGGACGACTCGATTTTGATGGCACATTGTCCAATTGCTTTGATGCTCTTCCGCACAAAGTCTACATCGACTTCTGAGGCGTATCTTTGGACGCTAAGTGAAAGCTATCTTGGGTATCTGGGGCACTCACTCGCGTAGTTCGCTGAGTAGCGTGTCGACGTTATTCTCCCCTGCAAGTCGGATCATAATCTCAAGCTTCTCGACCTATGGCAAGAGAGGTCAGGGTCTATTCCTACAATACGAGGTCAGGACTCACTTTGACATAAGGTGGGTCGTTGTATTTACAAAAGAACACACGCATTTCGTTTTGGAGGAGATCATCCCTCTTTTGCAGGAGAAGATTGATATTCCGCAGGGCAACCCATTGCACCTGCACGGCATTGAATCGATGATGAATAAGAAGCAAGAGGATTGGTTTACTAAATCCGTACCTCTGGTGCACTCGAAACGAGTGTGACTAGTGGCGGTGCCATCTTTCGGATAAGCAGTTTCTCCAAATCGCCTCGTGCAGCGGAAATGTGTTTCATGTGTATCATAATCACCTATTTAGATGTGTGGTCAACAGAATAGAACCGGAAGTAAGCCTCTGCTAGCTGCTACTTACTTTGACCGCAGAGAGAACGACGCTGCCATTAGCATGTTGCAGTTGAGGAACCACCCTTTCGCAAATGTGCTCGCTTTCCTTCTCATCTACAGCTTTGTATCTACGCGCAAGACTATGGTCACACAATAGCAAGCTGCATCAACGAGACGCTTACCTTGCAAGTTGAGTTAAAATAGCGACACGTCCCCACTCTGAACATTCATTGAGTGCGACAAGAAGCTTGGCGAGGATTGTAGAAGTAATGTGCCATTCGACCTTTGTGACCTCTTCAGGTACTTCAGATCCTGCATTGAGAGAATTGGTACCAATTTCAACCTCTGGGGAAGGAACTAACCGCTCTCCAAAAGCGCTTGGCTTGCAAGGTGGATATCCATCAACGCTGTAACGGCGTTGGCCACCACCATTGGATTCGCATCGCCAACCAGTTCTTTGAGCGTTTCCACGAATCCATTTTCAATAGCGAGTTCTGGCTTGAGATCATAAAGTTTTGCAACGCCTTGAAATCTCAAGTCAGGAACGAAGAAGGAGAGGGAAAGGAAGCTTACAAAGGGCAGCGGTTTTGCGGACGTATGGATGCTCATCGACGAGAGCTTTCTGTAATGGTGGGCTCAAGTAATCAATG
>KN824335.1:103159-117574 GCA_000827415.1 Serendipita vermifera MAFF 305830
GCACTCTCCCTGCCCACCCACTTTCCTAGCCCTGTCGTCGCATTTTCACAGCCGATGTGGAGTGCGACGGAGCGCACGTGGAAGTTGATAGTGTTAGACCCGTCCAGGGCCTCATTACCCCCTGTTGGGGATATAATTCTGTGGGAGGCTGAGAGGCGGTCGTGGAGGTTGACTTGGAGCGTCGAGGCGATGGGGAACTCTGGGTTGAAGTTGCCTTCGGCTGTGTGGAGTGCTAAACAGGAGGCGTGGATTTTGGAGTCGTAGACTTCGTAAGTGTTCTGGCCTCGTAGTTGACTACTTTGCTAACATCCGTTCTAGCGTATTGCTTTGATGTGCTCTCTCAAATACTCACTTGCATTCCGCCATTTCACGACTGATTAATGTGCTTTATCAGCATTTCTCTTACCATTATTCGATTCTTCTCAAACTAATCATACAACGGATGGACAGTTTATCCATCCTCTGCTAGCATTTGCATGTTTCCTTTCTCCCAATCGCTCTCAAACGCTTTGTTTTCCCGGACAGCTCTATTCAGCAAATCTCGTGTAGCTTGCCACGCTCGGTTTCCCCATTGTACTCTCCCTCTTATTCCCTCCACCAGTTCGGACCCAGACAGCCCGACCCTTCTGTGCATGACAATTGGTGACCGATAGCGTTGGCTTAATGTGTAGCAAAACCCCCTCATTTGTTCCCTCATACGTGTTCTTGAAATAATACGCTTAGCTTGAACTCGTCCTTTGGATCCTTTTGAACTCGTCTCTTGCTCCCAGCCACAATATGGCCTCCGTCACGGAACAGCTCCAAACATTGGAACACAATCGCAAGACACTACTTGAGCGCATTCAAGCGGCATCTACTCTGAAAAATACCCCGAAACCGCCAACTGACCATCAAACGATTTCTGACGATCAAGAGGAATACAATGCCATAGTAAAGGATATTTCATTGCTTAGCGCTCCGATCTCATGTGATCCTGTCGAAATTCTTCCGTTCGAGCTCTTTATAGACTGTATAGAACCCACACTTTCTGCACCAGAACGAGGATACACCGCAAGTCTCCTCCAACTCACTATGGTGTCGACAAGATGGTGTCAAGCTATCATATCTGCACCTGTTTTATGGGCGGATATATCCATTAACAATCGCGATGAAGACTTGTTGATAATGGTTGCTACCAGTCTGCAACTGTCTCGGGATACGATGATCTCACTCACGATATGCATTCCCCTTGGAGAAGAGTGGAACGAAGCATTGAAGATCATTTTGCCACATTCTCATCGAATCCGGCGTATCACCATCCATCCATTTCCATCTCGGATCCCTAATTTCAGATTGGGAAGAGAAGGATATATTTACCTCTTGGAACTTGTGAAGATTCTCACATCTTTAGGAACTCTTTCATCCATAAACGGCCTTACTTTGAACGTAAACTATTTCCATTCAATGCCCCGACTAGGCGATTGGCCTCCCGACTTACCTGTCCTACCATCGAGTGGTCTTAACCTCCCACAAAGTATCCGTTACTTGAGAGGCTGGGCATTTCATCTCGGTTCACTACCATATGTAAATTCGACCTTCTCCAACCTGCGTGAATTGCACGTAACGGAACTCATTGACGTATTCTTGCCAATATTGCATAGCTTTCCACAGCTAGAAGTACTAACATTTTCGGATATTTATCGGCCTCTTGGTAATGAGAGTACTTCTCGACCAACTGATGGACATGTCTGCTATGGACTCAAAAACCTCAGGGCATTTCGCTGTTCACAACCATTCTCATACGGAATACCTATCCTACTCCGACAGATCGCCACAGATCTTATTGAACTCTCCCTCAGTATCCCATATAGACTGGTCGATTTTCTTATCGGAATATTGGGGAGTATGTCTCGCCTCCAGTGGCTTACTCTCCAAATGAGAGCGCAGAGTTGGAAGATTGACAGTTCTCTAGTAGGAAATAACGGTATTCCCACAACAATTCCAACATTGAGGAGGTTGGTTTTAGGAAGCTATGGAAGGGATCGTGCCTTGAGTCAGGAGATGAGGGACGATGAACCTTACTGTCAATCCGCATTCACAAAACTCGTTTTCGCCTTGGGTACGCCATATCCCAATATGACAAGCGCAGACATTGATTGTGGACCCGTCCTTAAATGGGAAATCGTCGCTCCCTTTCTGGCCAGAATGCAACATTTGCGAAGGCTGTCGATTACAGGGAAATGTCAACTCATAGACATGATATATGTGACTCTACCAGCATTAGAGGAACTCTATACCAAGGAAGACAGTATCTTGTTGTCAATTCGCACACCAGAACTCCTGCGATTGACTCACGATGGCAAAAACTTCCAAATAATAGAACAGTTTTGTGATCACTTGTCTTCTCTTCAAACACTTACAGTCAACTATTGGTTAAACTCCGATCACCCCTGGCTAAATCCTCAGCATCCAGAATATCCGAAATCTTTCACGCACATTAAAAACCTTCGTCTTTCTGTGCAGGGGAGTTACTCAGAACTCAAATTCCCAACAATTCATCTCGTTTCGTTCCCATCTCTCACAAAAATCGCAATATTTGGGTCCGTAGCTCTTTCTAATAGCCAAGCAACCTTTCTCTGTCTATCTCTTTTGTATCAACCAGAAGCTTGCCCTCAGCTCCGAGAATTCGAGCTGTATAGTTTCCCAGAGTGGGATTGTCTCTTCCTCATGCTCGAAACGCGCAATTTCCATCAAAATCACCTGTTGTCTCGAATATCCAAAATAAAACTTCCCTTTGTCCTCTACCATCTTCGTACCCCACTCTCTCGCCTACTGCGAGGGCAATTCACTCCAAGACCGTCTAACTATGAGCTGTCAATCTATGCGACCAAAGAAGCATTGTTTGACGCATCCATGTATGTCAGACAAGCACGTCTAAAGTGTCATTGATTCTAAGCTTTGGGATAGCTCCGGTTGTTTCACCTGCATACATTATCATTGCTAAGTCCATGCTCGTCACCCGTTCTCGACCAAAGTCCAGAGACGATAAGTCCCTATGCCAAGGACGAATATTGGGCAACGCTTCCTGAGGGTCCCCTCTCTCCAGAAACATCTAAAGATGTTTGCGAGTGGATCCTTGGCCGACATGCGCGCATCGCGGACTGGATCTCATTGGCCGAAAAGTGGCTCCAATTCCATTACAGGGAAATTTGCTGCTTACGTTGGGATATAGCCAATGTAACTATTATTACCGGTTCTGATTGATGGCAAACAATGCGGTATTTGCGATTCACTGTGAAGGTCCTGGGCGTACCTGGTCGACTTGTATTATCAGAAATGACACCCGTACTCGTATCTTCACTGCTCTCGCATAGAGCATTCCATTTCATGGTACACGTTGTTTCTAGATTTGACTTTGACGAAATATTCTGTTAAATAACTAAGTTGATTTCAAAAAACGTTTAGATTCCTAGCAGGCTATAAGAGATTTGCCTTGTTGAATTTGTTCTGGCGCACGCTGGGCAGATCTTTGAGCGTGATACCGGTTAATATATTCTGTTTATAGTCCAATTTATTTTTTTCTTTCTGTTAAATGGAACGATACTCTCGAATTGATCTCGCTTCTTGGTCCCAGCCGCATTATGCCCTCCATCGCAGAACGGCTCCAGGCGTTGGAATACAATCAAAGATTACTACTCGAGCGCATTCACGCGGCACCCCCTCTAACGGATATCCTAAAACAGCAAACTGACCATCAGTCCATTTCTGACACGCAAAACGCCTACAACGCAATCGTGAAAGAAATTTCATGCCTCAAAGCTCCAGTCACATGTGAACTTATCAATTTTCTTCCAACGGAGCTCTTTATAGACTGTGTAAAACTTGCGCTTCCTCTCCCTGAACGAGGATATACCGCGTGTCTCCTTCGGTTCACCTTGGTGTCGAAACGATGGAGGCAGATTCTCTTATCCGCGCCTATGCTATGGGCGATCATATCTTTCAATAACCATGATGGGGATTCTTTAGCGACGATGGCCACAAGCCTGTATCTATCGCGCGATACGATGGTCTCACTCACTGTATGTCCTCCACTCGGAGAGGAGTGGAACGAAGCATCAAAGATTATCACACCGCATATTCATCGAATTCAACATATTACGGTCGTCAATTCCCCGTTTTCAGATCACTTTATCAATTTCAGCTCCATTATTGAAGGATACTTGTACATCCTGGAGATTGTAAAGATACTCGAAACTTTAAATTACCTTCCTCGCGTCGATAGCTTTGATTTGGGAACAACCTACGCCCTACCTATGCACATGCCCGATTACACACCAATCGATTTACCTGCCATCCCATCGGGTGGCCTCAATCTCCCACCAAATACTCGTTACATGAGACATTGGACACTTCAGCTTGATTCCTTCAAGCATATCAATACTCCCCTTTCCTATTTGCGCGAATTGCACACTGAGCAGTTCATCGACATATTTGCACCAATGCTGCATGGCTTCCTACAACTAGAAGTGCTTTCATTTACAGACCGTGACTGGGTGTTTGATTATGGGGGAATCCCTCAGCCAAACGATTGGCACATTCGTCAGCAATCAAATTGGCTTAAGAGCCTTAGGGCTTTTCACTATTCCCAGCCATTTTCACACAAAATACCCGCATTACTTTGGCAGGTCACTACAAATCTGGTATCACTTTCCCTCAGGTTACCGTACAGCATAGTCGATTTCCTTGTCGGAATATTGGGGAACATGTCTCGCCTCCAGGAACTGAGCCTCACAATGAGCATATTGAAGTGGAACATGGATGATACGTTTATGCGACATGACGACCTTTCTACTACCATTCCAACGTTATGGAAAATTTCCCTAGCGGCCCACCAGGAACACACGTCATCGGATGTGATAGATACTTATACATTCTGCAGAGCAGCGTGCCGGAAACTAGTTTCTGCTTTGACAACGCTATACCCTAATGTAACCACCGCGTATATCGGAAGGAACCGCGTCATCAAATGGGAACTCGTCGCTCCCTTTCTCAGCAATATGCAAAGTTTGCAAAAACTGCGGTTGACAGGCGAGGATCTCCATGTGTACGAAGTGAGTGCGACTCTATCAGCGTTAGAGGAACTCTCGATCGACGAAGACGATATCTTACCGTCACTTTATGCGCCAAAACTTCTGCATTTGACGCACAATGGAAATTCCTTCGATAGGGTGCAGCAGTTTTGCCACCATCTTCCTCTCCTTCGAAAGCTTACCTCCACCATATGCGTCGTTTCCAATCACTCGGTGCAAGAACTCATACATCCGGAATACCTCGAATCCTTCATACACGTACGGATCCTTCATCTTCAATTATGGGAACAAGATGATATAGAGATCTCGTCAGCAATCTACCTTGTTTCATTTCCATCTCTCGTAAAAATCGTATTATCAGGCTTCTCCTATGTTTCCAGCCAAGCAACTTTTCTCTGCCTCTCTCTCTTATATCAGCCAGAAGCTTGCCCTCGGCTACAAGAACTCGAATTTGAGGGGTTTCCGGAGTGGGATTGTCTATTTCTCATGCTGGAAGCGCGCAATTTTCATCGAAATCGCCTGCTGTCCCGTATTTCCGGACTAATAATTCCATCCGTGCCCCATCATCTCCGATCTTCGCTTTCTTGCTTATTGCGAGGGGAATTCACTACAAGACCATCCAACTATGATCTATCGATTCATGCGACCAAGGAAGTATTATTTGACGCATCCATGTATGTCGTACAAGTACGTTTAAAAGCTCGCTAATGCTAAGCCTTATTATATAGTTCGGGCTGTTTCACGTGCATACAGTACCAGCTGGGACCATGCTCCTCAGAAGTCATGGACAGAGAACCCTGGTTTTCGAATCATTATATCGAGGAAGAATACTGGGCGAAACAGCCTCAGTGCCTTCTTCCTTCGGGGGCATCTGTAGAGGTAGTCAAGTGGATTCTCGACCGACCTGCGCGCATTAAGCAATGGATTTCATCTGCTGAAGTATGGGCAGCTTCCTATGCAAGATTTTCTATTTGCCGACACCGTGAAGTGGCTGATCCGATGATCATTACGGGAGCTGAATGATGCAATATTGGAACTCCTAACTTTTGGTATTAGGCGTAGAGACTTACCAGTTAAGAAAGCCCCCATTGTGACATTCTTGTCACCCAATACTAGAGTCCTCAACGACATTACACACCGTAATTAGGCCCAAAAGGCTATTAGATGTTGAGGATTCATGATTGCTTCCTACTTCGACTACGAATACAGTTGATTACTGAAACGGCTAAAAGAGGCCTAAGAGATCTTCCTGCTGAGACGCGCTTGGAGGTGGATTGGGCGCTTGGGTGGTTGTCGGAGCAGCGGCTACAGGGGTACTACCGAACATGTCCAGCCCACCTAGGCCTCCATTGCCTCCCACAGGTGATGCCAAACCTCCTAGACCACTGCCGCCGCCGCCACCACCAAAGCCATTCCCTGTCCCTCCTGCACCAAATATTGATACCAGGTCGTCTAGTGGGTTGCTGGACGTTAAGACCTTGCTGACTCCAGGTGTATTAGCCACTGCCGCCGCAATTCCTGTCGGTGCCACTCCTTCGACTGCAGGAGCATCGTCGAAGTCCAGCAAGTTCTCTGCTTGCTGTCCAGCGGCGACTTTTTGTATTGCAGCTTTCCGAGACGCCTCTTCGTCTTGACTATAGGTAGGCTGGTCAGTGGTGGCGATTTGAATATTTGAGTGACTGAGACGTACTCTACAATATTCTTTCTCATCGAGTCAGCACCCATGCGTCCTTTGCCAACGAAGGTTTCAGCAGGCTTGTGGTAAACGCTGGCCAGTGATCCAATCTCTCCGATCAGTTCTTCAAGTACAGCCGGTGAGACTGTCGTTCGAGGCAAGGAGATTGGTGGTCTATGTGACATCACTACTGCCTGTCTCACGTGGTTAGTAATTGGTGTAGTAGATGCAAGCCATACTCACTCTGGCGGCACCAGAATCAGTCGAAAGGAGTCTCCAGTAGATATAAGCCCTGTCCCTCACATCTGGTGAATCGCATTTTGTCGCTAGATCCAATACACGTTGGAGTGTTGGCTGTGAGCGATCTGGGCGCTTGAGGAACAGCTTGACAACAGCAGTGAGTGTTTGTAATTGAACCTTGTAGGCGCTAATGTATTAGTAAGGTTCTCCACCTTTCCGTTGTCCACTTACGAGGTACGCATCCTCTGAGAAAGAATCCACAAATATCCCTAGCAGTTCTTCCGCGTTGTCGATCTTTTCTGCATATTCTCCAATGATCCAAATGAGCGACGCCTTTGCTTCCGGTTCGTCCAGCTCCTCAAGATTAGAACACAAGACTGGAATGACCCCTTCGTATGTCGAAGGGTATTTGCGGAATATGTCCTACGTCGGGTCAGGCAAAATTTCTAATCCATACTCACGAAACGCACCTTCATCACTACAACAGCTTCCTGCACCACGTAGCTGACCCTGGTATTAATGAGGTCCATCAACACTCCAACACAACGCTCAGCAGACGACTCGATTTTGATGGCGCATTGTCCAATTGCTTTGATACTCTTTCGCACAAAGTCTACATCGACTTCTGATGCGTATCTTTTGGACGATAAGTGAAAAAGTCTTGAGTATCTGGGGCACTCACTCGCGTAATTCGCTGAGCAGCGTGTCGACGTTATTTTCCCCTGCCAGTCGGATCATAATCTCAAGTTTCTCGACCTATGAAGAGAGAAACGTCAAGGTGAACTCTGAAAATATGAGGCCAGGACTCACTTTGACATAAGGTGGGTCGTTATATTTACAAAAGAACACACGCATTTCGTTTTGAAGAAGATCATCCCTCTTTTGCAGGAGAAGATTGATATTCCGCAAGGCAACCCATTGCACCTGCACGGCATTGAAACGATGATGAATAAGAAGCAAGAGGATTGGTTTACTAAATGCGTACCTCTGGTGCACTCGAAACGAGCGTGACTAATGGCGGTGCCATCTTTCGGATAAGCAATTTCTCTAAATCGCCTCGTGCAGCGGAAATGTGTTTCATGTGTATCATAATGACCTATTTAGACGTGTGGTCAACAGAAAAGAACCGGAAGCAATCCTCTGCTAGCTGCTACTTACTTTGACCGCAGAAAGAACGACGCTGCCATTGGCATGTTGCAGTTGAGGAACCACCCTTTCGCAAATGTGCTCGCTTTCCTTCTCATCCACAGCTTTGTATCTACGCGCAAGACTATGGTCACACAATGGCAAGCTGCATCAATGAGACGCTTACCTTGCAAGTTGGGTTAAAATAGCGACACGTCCCCACTCTGAACATTCATTGAGTGCGACAAGAAGCTTGGCGAGGATTGTAGAAGTAATGTGCCATTCAACCTTTGTGACCTCTTCAGGTACTTCAGATCCTGCATTGAGAGAATTGGTGCCAGTCTCAGCCTATGGGGAAGGAACTAACCGCTCTCCAAAAGCGCTTGGCTTGCAAGGTGGATATCCATCAGCGCTGTAACGGCGTTGGCCACCACCATTGGATTCGCATCGCCAACCAGTTCTTTGAGTGTTTCCACGAATCCATTTTCAATAGCGAGTTCTGGCTTGAGATCATAAAGTTTTGCAACACCTTGAAATCTCAAGTCAGGAACGAAGAGGGCGAGGGAAAGGAAGCTTACAAAGGGCAGCGGTTTTGCGGACGTATGGATGCTCATCGACGAGAGCTTTCTGTAATGGTGGGCTCAAGTAATCAATGATCTTCTCTGCTCGTAGGCAGCCCATGGTACGGATGGAGAGTGCCCGAATGAGAGGATTAACATCATCAGAATCCTGATAGTCGTTAAATTTAAGCCTTGTAACCATGATCTACGAGGAATACTAACCTTGACGAAAGTATTGACGGCAAGAATGACCAGTTCCGGCTGCGTTTTAGCATAGTTCATTAGGTAGAGATAGACGAGTTTCTTTTGTTCCAAATCCTCGGTTTGCATATTCTTTAACACGTCGGGGAACAATCCTGATACATCCTATCATAGCGTCAATGGCGAGCGGCGATTTGGAATGGTGGTTGATTGCACCTTGCCGACTGTCATATTCGCGATGACCCTTTTGATGGCATCCTTGCGCTTTTCTCGGTATTCCGAGTTTAGGTCTGCGCGTAACTCGTAGTTCTCGCCTGAAGGTCGATGCCGAACACGTTGGAAGATCGAATAAGAGTGTCATTCTCAGCACAGATGCCTGATATAGCCGTATATTGTGAAATAGTGGAACATACCCTTCTTAGGCGCAGCGCGCGAAATGCCATTCATACTGTGGCAGGAGACCAAAAATGATGAGCCACCAGAAGGCTCGTACTCACTAAGACGCATCAGTAATAATCATCATAAAAATTATTAATATATTGTAAATGTATGTAATTGCTGTTTTATGATAGAGTACAGCACTCTGAAGGAATGCTAGGATTTCATGCTTAGGTGGCGGACTTTCGAATGCATGAGATATTGCACAATACATGGCTATGAGATAATACAAAGATACAGAGCACATCTAATGCGCTCTCCCATTGGCCGCAGCCGACCGTTGTGTCGTTCGCTATTCGAGGTGTTAGTATCGATAGGGCGGTAATCAGACGTGGACTAACCTCTACTATACTTGTCCCATCTCGGAATTTCGTTCTAAACAGGACGTTTGCGTTATTGAACAGTCCATCCTTCAAGCTAACAACGATGAATTGGGATCCCTTGAACCGATTCTTGAATAGCTCGCCGATATGCTGTGTATGCGAAAGATCCAACGCTGCGTCGACTTCGTCCAGGATATACATGGGCGCCGGCTTGAATTGCAGAAGCGACATGATGAGGGAGAGTGCGATGAGGGATCTGGAAGAAGGGTGATCAATACTTCAATGGCGCCTTGGATTGAGATACCATACCTCTGTCCTCCACTCAGTTCTGTTAGACTCTGCTTCCAGATTGAACCAAGCTGAACTCTGACTTCAAGGCCTGCTGCGATATTGCCCCTTTCAGCATATTGTAACTTTGCGCTATTTCCAGGCAGCAAATCGCCAAAGATGTCACCAAAGTCTCTGCAAATGGCTGATCAGCACCGCATATTCCGCACAAAGGTGAGTGACGTCTTACTTGCTGACTTTGGTCCATGTGTTCTCGAGTGCTTCGAGCTTCAGTACGTCCAGCTGCTCTATAGTTTCCTCAATCTTGGCCTTGTCACCCACGACAATTTGCATATTCTTCTTCAATTCAGCCTCTTTCTTCTCGACGCTAGATTGAGGGTTAGATATATATTGACCCTTGATAGAGTGCACTCACGTATCAATCATGTTCAAAACTTTGGGGTTGATCTTCTTCTTCATCCCTTTTTGCAGTTCTTCGAGTTCTCTCGCCTTTTCTTTCGCTTGAGGAATGTCGATACCGCTCCAATCATACATACTGCCCTTTTTACCGAATTGTCTATCCATGATATGAGCTCATGGCACGCATATAAAACCAAAGCTAGTTACTCACCTCTGCTCTTCGCGAATCCATGGGTGATGTTTCTCCAAAGAGTTGACGTGAGATTGTGAACTGGCCATCTCCTTTTGCGCAGTCTGGATATCGTGCTCCGCCTTTCGTACATTCAACTCGGCATCCGTAATCTCCTCTTTGATGCGCGCAATGGCTTTATCTAGACCTTTGACTTCTTCGTCAAACCGCGTCAATGCGGCCAATTCCGCTTGAAGTTTCTCTGATACTTCTTCGTATTGTGCCTAGACGTAGTGTTAAGACGTACTATAAAGATTTGTCGGATGCGCCTTACCTTGGTAGTAGTCAATGCCTTGTTAAGCTTTGCCAGTTCTGCCTTGTGAGCTTCAGTAGCCTCCCTTGCTTCCGCAACCGATGCTTCTGATGTCTCAATATCACTCTTCATTTGCTCTAAGAGATTGCGTCAACATTGCTATGTCTTGCTTTAGAGAGGACTCACCAAGCTCCATCGTTGCAGTCTGTGAGGTCCTTTGCTCCGTCTTGAGTCTGACGGTTAAAGCTTGCAGCTCAGCCTTTTGCTGCGAAACCTCTGCCTGTCATATCCATTAGTCTGGTCGCGGAGCATGACCTTCAATGAAACCTACTTTGAGCTGCTTGAGCTTGCCATCCTTGTTCGTCTTAAACTCGTTCATATCCTTTTCCAACTTTTTACACTCCTGGTGAGCCTCCTTTTGCTTGGCTTGAGCGGCAGCAGCTGCTTCCTTGATATCAGCCAGGCGTTTCTCAAGATCCTTGATATCATTCCCGAGCTATCGTTTGGTCCCAAGTAAGCCGGAATCTAACTGGAAGACAAAGTGAAGACGTACCCTAGCGGCGTTACTGCCACTAATCTGTTGTTCCAGCAGCGTGACCTCGTGGGTCTTGATATCGAGTTCCCTCTTGGCAGCAGTCCAACCAGCCTTGACATTCGCATTCTTTTGTTCGTCCTGCTCAAGACGGCGATAAAGCGCCTTTGCCTCCTCCAAAGCATTCTCAACCCCCTTGAGCTCCTGCACCCGAATGAGTAATCCAGAACTAGAGGGTGCACTCCCTCCACTAATAGTTCCAGACGGGTCGTACACATCTCCATTGACGGTAACGGAGCGAAGACCAATCTGTGGGTGGAACGTCACAGCTTTTGCAGTTTCTGAATCGTCGCATATGAGGACGTCGCCGAATACGTATGCCATCGCATTGGACACTTCTGGCTCGTAGCCAACTAGCTGGAGCGCAAGC
The DNA here is from genome assembly GCA_000827415.1 of Serendipita vermifera MAFF 305830. NCBI lineage: Eukaryota > Fungi > Basidiomycota > Agaricomycetes > Sebacinales > Serendipitaceae > Serendipita > Serendipita vermifera. Next base: position 114,922 of record KN824335.1, read on the forward strand.
TGGGCTTTGCCACTACCGACTTTAGTCGCGGCGGAGAGTTTCTAAGAAGACGTCAGAATATGCTTACCCGGAATAGAGAAACTGACCTGTGCAGACGCAGTAAAGGCCTTGATTTTGTTCAAAGGAATGAGCGTCACGCGTTTCTTCAAATTGCCACCCTGCAACAACTGGCCGCCGATGCGTTCATCATCCACAACGACATTGTACAGTCTCCCACCCGCTGCAATCTCCAACGCCGTCGCCTTGGGGAACTGATTTTCCAAAATGGTGATGAGATTCGCGACTAGGCCCTTGACTTTCCGCCTGTCGAAACCAGGAGTCGGGTCGGAATAGGAAAAGTCTAGGTTGGACATTCGTTGCCTGAGCGCGTCCCGTTTCTGCATCCCCGGTGAGTTATAAGAAAACTTCCATGAACCGGACACAAACCTCGGTCAACGCGCGTACTTCGTCCCTCGCAGCGCGTAAAGCCCCAGCGGCCTGAGTCTCCTTTTCCTCGCTCCAGTGCATACCCGCAAGTGTCCTCTTAAGTTTCTCGACATCCTGCTTTCCCTTTTCGACGGCCTTGGCACCATCACCAGCCTCTCTTTCGATCTTTTTGTACCGACTTCTTGCATCAGCGAGTTCTTTTTCGATGATGGATGCCTGTCGTTTGAGCTGTTCCTCTTCCGTCTGAGCCTGCACGACGCGTGCTTGAGCATCCGCCAACTGCCCGAGATACCCGCCACCAGACGTATTCGCACTATCCGCAAGACCCGTCTGTAACGTCTGAAGCAGTTCCTGTTTACTCTGATATTTCTGTTGAAACGCTTCGTGTTCGGCTTTGAGGGCCTTGTATGCTTTGTCGAGCTCCACCACTTCGTCCGTCTTCTCCGCCACACTCGTCTTGAGTGCCTCGGCCGTGTCGAGGAGTGTCTTGACGCGTGCTTCCTCGTCGCGAATGGAGGCTGTCTTGAGTTCGATTTGGGTATCGAGACTGACAATCTTCTTTTCCGATTCGGCCACTTGAGCCTCGAGTTTTTGGAAATGGCCCCCTTTAGCAAGTTCCTAGGACAAGTCAGCACCCTGACACGACGAAGAGTACAGTCCCACCTTATCACGGCGCTTGATAGCAGCCTTCTTCTCCGTTTCAGCATTCACGAGCTCCTGCTCGCGCTTCGTCGCATCCTCTTTACACGTAGCAAGCAGCGCAGTCTTCTTCTCAAGCTCACTCTCCCTCCGCTTGACACGTTCCGTGCTCTCTTTCCACTCATACGCAGCGAGCACACGTGCGAGTTTCTCAAGCTCGGTCGACTGCTTTTGGTACGCCAAAAACGACCGTTTCTCGTCCCGAAGTTTGTCGAGCTTGGGCGTGATCTCTTCGTCGAGGAGAGAGGTAATTTCTGCTACGCGTTTTTCTTTTTTGGCCATTGTTTTGCGTGCTTTGTCTTTACGCTCTTCGTACATGCGCGTGCCCGCCGCTTCTTCGATGAGACCGAGGATCTCTGGGGGACGCATGTTCAGGACCTGTTAGAGAGTCAGTTTATATATATGTTAGTGATACTATGATTTGACCTTTGTGATTCGTCCTTGCATGATGAGGAAATTGGGATTGTTAATGTTGAGTTGGACACCTTGGAAAAGCAGTTGTACGGCTTGTTGAGTAGATTTATGACCATTCAAAAGGTATTTTGACACATTCGGGAGTGCAATCTAATGAAAAAGTTGAGTGGCAATCGGGACAATGAGCCAAGGAAAGGACCGTACCTGTCTTGTCACGGTGATCTGGGCACATTGTTCGAGACCGACTGGACTCTTGCTACGATCTGCATTGTTGAACACAGCGGTGACACTGGCACGAGTGATGCCGGCCTGACCACGCTTGTAGATGAGATCTTGTTGATTAGTGGCTCGAACCTGGGGTGAATTTGGTCAACAAGAGGTTCAAATTCCCACAAATTGCACACTTGGGACATGTTTGTGAGACCCAATACGAAGCAAATGGCGTCGAGAATGTTACTCTGTGGCGACTCATGTTAGCGCAGTTTAAATTCTTGATAAGAAATACGTCTACCTTTCCTGAACCATTTAGACCTGTTACAGCAGAGAAGGAGGGATCCCAACCGGTGATGGAGGTGCGGACGGGGTACGACTTGAAGCCCTCGAGGATGAGCTCTTCAAGGTACATGGCGTGATTTACGCGTCGATTTCGATTTTAGATACGATCGAGCGACTCGTAAGGGGTGATTGTAATCTACAGGTGGGAGTGGTCTGAGTTCAACGAGCGAGCGGAGTTTGAAAGTGCCCCTTGGGTGGCAATAGAGTCTAGACGATGTACCTGGCCCCCATGTGGAGCAAATCTATACTTCTACAACTTCTACTCTTCTACCACTATGAAGGCAACCAAAGTTGGAGTAATGGACTCGTCGGAGTCGAGTTTCCATGCCAAAAACGACTATGACTGGTAGAGGACTGACATATGTCCGACTCCGATGATTAATGTCCGCAGATGGGCAACGTGGGGAGGAATCGTGAGTACCATTATGGTCGGAGTAGGTCAGTCCTTCCTGGAGACACCCGTATTGCCCTTGCATACTTATTTTGAATAAACTAAACGGCCTCCCTATAATTACTTATGTTTAGTAAAAGCAACCGGAGCGCTTTCAATTCGAATTCA
>KN824335.1:120258-143873 GCA_000827415.1 Serendipita vermifera MAFF 305830
CAGGCGCCAGCGATGCAGGCGCATGGCCAACCGTTGCAGGGATCTATGGGCCACGGTCAGCCGGGTAGTGCTGGAGGCCCACATCAGGTCACGACGGGATACCATCCCTCTGCTGCATCACGGAACAGTGCTCCCATGAGCGCTGGAGGGGTTGGCCCGGGTGGAGGAGGAGGAATGGGAGGAATGGCATTGCCTCCCCTTCAGATCCCACAGCAGCAACCCGTCTCTGGCCCAGGACGCCAACAAGTTCCTATGGGCATGCATTCGATGACGCCCATACAGCCACCGCACGGGTATGGGCCGGGACCTGGAGGATATGCGAGTAATGGTGGTGACTTGACTGCTTCGCCGGAGATGATGCACCCGAGTATGACGATGGGCCCACCGCCGCCCCCAGCTTCACACGGACACGGGCCACCTGGCTACGGAGAACCATCTGTTAGACAGAGCATGATGATGTCTGCGGGACATCAACCCTCGTACATGTCCCCAGACGGTCCTCCGGGGCCTGTATACAGCAGTCACGGACACGCGCCAATGTCGATGCCGAGTCATATGCAAGGGTACCCAGCACACCACCATACATATTCGCACCCGCACTCGCACGCACAGCAGGGACCACAAGCACATGCAATGAATCAGCAAGGTCCTCGACCGTCACCGACGAGTTACGTCCATCACGCGCATCACCTCTCGGACCCACATATCCATGCACACACGCATACATACGAAGCGTACGGTGGTGCTCCTGGTGGTAGTGCTGGAGGTGCTGGTGCACCCGATGCGAGCCCGGCTATGATCGCTATGGGCCTGAGCCCCATCTCTCCCGCGCGTGCGACGCCACTCTCTGCACACCCGTCTTCTCAGCAGCAGCAGCAGCAACAACAAGAAATGTATCCGGGTAGCGCTGGTGGAGTTGGCAGGGATCCCTATGGTGCAGCTGGGTATCCTCCTCGGCATGCACCCCCACAACAGCAGCAATTATCTGCGTATGGGGAACAAAGACACGTTCAGGGCGGTCCCGCATATGGAGAAGTCGGACCGCCAATGTATGCGCATGGTCATGCGCCGTCGAACCCTGGATATCCACATCCTCATGGTGAACGTGGATGGGGTCAAGAGGAGGAGTGAAGATTTATGCATGAAAAAGACTGGTATTTTTTGCCTAACGAAGGGGGGGCAACGGGGTTGCTGGTTCCCTTATGATAATGCTCGTTTTTTGTTTCGTTTCTTGTTCCAGTTTGCTTTGTCGGGATGTTTCTTGGATGTGTATACCATTCTCCTTATCAATTTTTTGAATCTATAGTCTTTTTTTGTTTTTACTACTCGGGGCCGGGGAGTGATGGACAGGCGCCAACCTGTCAATAATTTCTTGACCCCGTCTATTTCCCCGCAGCTCTCACTTTTGAACCCAACCCATAAAAAAGCAGTTGTTTATTGGTTTGAAGACATGTCGAGCGTGAAAAAATGGGGTTTACGAGCTATGGATAAACTTGGAAAACGTCACCGAACGTCGAAAACCAGTCCTAGCTCGGGCAATGATATTCCTCACGGCGCCAAACCAAAACAGACGGAAAAGAAGGAAATTGTGAAGGACAAGCCTACAGATACCAAAGGAAATGTACCTAAAGTCATACATGAAGACACATCAAAGGTCGCGGCAGCACTGTCCGAGGCCAAACTCCGAGAAATCGTTCCGATTAACGTTCAACTCCCGATGGAGGTCGTCGAACTTATCATAGACCACGCCCCGGACGGACCTACCTTTGTTTCATGTAGCTTGGTATGCAAAGCCTGGCTCGCCAGGTGTCGATATTACATCTTTTCCCGCATCTATATAGCCTCGGGCTCGTGTGGCGACTTGCTCCCTATCTTACGACCCATGTCCCGGGCTCAAACGACGGGCTCAGATCCGGCGCATGTCCCTCTTCCTCCCGCTGGAAACTTCGTCCAGAGCTTGGTCGTGACACAGACGGCACCAAGTATACTCACTTCCTCCCCTGTCCACGCGACGAATGCCAAAAGTCTTCTGGACATTATACCCAACATTAGGGAACTATACCTCAAAGGGGTGAGAGAATGGGAAATAATACACTTTCTCGATCCTCTTGTGCAAGCCCAGAAGGTCGAGAATTTGACAATCTCACATCTTCAAGTCGAAAACATGAACTTTATCTTTTCTCGCATACTTTCCTGTGCACCAAAGCTACGCTCGCTGCGAGTCGGGGGCCTCCGATTCTATGGTAACCAGAGCAGTGATATCCCTGCTTTGGATGTCAATTCCGATTCGCAACGACATGATGTACGTGTTTCTTCCGACCCCCACGTCCTTCACTCACGTTATCTCGCTAGGAATCCAACACAGATCCATCTACTCCTCTTCCATTCGAAAACATAGAAACGCTTGGTTTGGAGCAAGAAACCGGTTCTTCTTATATAGACGAGTTCCTGGGTCGAATCTTAAACTCGTCATCCTCCGCTTTAACTCGTGTTGTGGAATTGGAACTATCGTTACGAAAACCTCTAGTCGGCACGGCTATCTTTACACGAGCCGCCAAAACTCTCACAAGTCTGACGCTTGACTTTAGGATGCTCAGGCATGTACCAGGTGAGAATCATCACCTCTGTAACTGCTTTGATTCCTCATTACATTTCCCCAACAGAAGGATTTACCTTCAGTCTTTCCCCACTTCAGGTTCTACAGCACTTGCGTCTAAACTTACCACACGACCACGGAAACCGACTACCAGTAGCCATCATCGGCGCCTTACGGGAGTACTCGCACAACACCATTCAACTGCTTCATATCGAGTTTGGATTGGCTTGGTTCTTTTCTTCCGAATGTGTAGCGGCTTGGCGGGAAGTGGATACGTTGCTTGCATCCCCACATCTTGGTCATATGCGCGGTGTAGAGCTCTCTGGGCTATCTGCGAGCATAACACAAATCAAGACGGACGTATTCCCCATGTCGTCTCAGCGAGGCGTTCTTTCTATTCTTCTCAAGTAGGAGTTTTTGTCCATGGATATTTATGAGAGTATTTCTTTTGATGATTACCTATCACGTCGGGGACATATCATGAATATGAGTAACCCCTTTGCCGGGGATGGGTCCCCTATATGTGTCGCAGGTCGACAACAATTATCAGAGGAAAGGCGTGTCTTGAGTGACCTCCATGGTGTATCCAATACGACGTCGTTTGCACCAACCGTCTTCGATGTATTGCTTCTCCCACATACCGTAGTCTTGGTCTACAAGTTCTTCAGAGTAGCCTAACATAGGATGATTATCGATTTCCTCCTGCATCCCCGTTTCCGGGAGGTAGGTGAGGAATTCAACTCCGCTATAGTACTTACATTATACCTACGCCCCAGGATTAGAGTGACTCAGTGGATCAATTGTGATCTCATCAGGCCTTTCGAGAGCAGGCGCACAATACCAAATTACAGGAGATGCATTTCTGGGGTGATAGCCACTAAGCCGTATTAATGACTACGTTTACAAAATGACTAGAGCCTTTGTTTTCCCACATATCATTATCCAGATCTACGACTCGCTCTCAGTAGTCTGGGATAGAGTCGTTATCAATTTCTTCCGACCACCTCCTTCCTGACAGGCAGCTGAAGATATCGACTTCATTAGAGCCCACAGTATCCACGGGGCTCCGAAAACATTCTTCATGCCCGGAAGCCAGACAGTCTAAACATGACTTTTCGGATCTATATATAGTCACGTTATTCAGTGATGCAGCTGCTATAAAAAACGTTTAGAGGTTTATTGTAACGATAGGGATAGTCTATCCGAAATAATCGCATCAAGGTGGTGGGGACCTTGAATTCTCTGACCTTAAGCACCTTACTAGAGGCACGAGGATGGCCGTCATGGGACAGAAAGGAAGCGTAATGGTATTAGTGAATACATAATCGGAACATACGGTATGACTTCGCACCGGACATGCTGAGAAAATAGGTATTGGGTAGGAGGCGTAGAGGACAAAGATACAGTTACCGAGACATGCAGTCCAAAAGAGAATCAGTAGAGCCCAAGTCAGGGTGCAGGTCCAAAACATGTAGTTCCCAGCTTTGCCTTCTCAGTCAAATCAGGCCTTAGCCGGGGCAAAGAAGAGGCGTTGGTGCGTCTATGTGAGGGTTCAATAAGTTTACACTTCAAAAGCGTGTTTGCATACCATGACCTCCACAAGCGCTGTTTCCGCAGTTAATCCCTCATCCTTTCGCCATCTCTGTGCCATCTCTGAGATTGCATCGGGGTTTTCAACATGAGAATGTAAAGATAATTGGCCCAAATAGTAAGCCACACCCCACATGTCTACCTCTGCCCCATGGTTGTCTTGACGGACATTAGGCGAGTGTTCATGCTCCTTCATGTGCATCACCGCCGTGGTCGGAGCCGTGGTTGCATCAGTAAAGTCAATCAAGAACCATCCTCGGCCATCAAGGCTTTTGAGAATATTGGTCTGTCGAATGTCGCGGTGGTACACGGGTGTTGGTAGTGAATGCATTGCCTCGGATAGGCGTCAGAAAAGGACCAGAGTTCAGAGAGTAAACATGACCCACTGTTAGCGCCTTAAGCACACAGACAACTGCATCGTAGGCTTCGCTACCGGAACTTGGAAATCCGTCCTGTCCCATTGGTGACAAAAGGACGTATGCCGGCCTGACGCTGTGGTGTTGGAGAGCATCAACACAAGGAACTTGCTTCTCCTTCAGTATTTTGTAGATCTCAACCAGCTTCAAGACGCGGGTGCTGCCATCCTCGTGCTGGAAGTCCTTCCTAAGAACGTCGGTGCCGAGAGTGATCCGCGTCAAGCCATCCGGTCTTTGTGAGAAGCTTCAATACTAAGTCATAGATAAACGCCCAAACGTACCGATCAATAACTGCAAATTCAGAAAAGTCGCGATGGCCAAGTAGGCCACCCATCCAAGAGATAATACCAGCCAATCGAATCATATGCACTAGATTGGCAACTCTCTCCTTGGCGATCCCCAGGTTATGTTCGAAGAGATGCTTTGTTTCTGAAGGTGGTTCAGTGATCGCAACCAAGTTGACTTCCGCGCCGGTTGCGTGGTACCCTGTAACATGAGTATAAGTGAGTCTTCAACGGCGATGAAATCCTCGACGAACCAAGGATATACTTCAGAGGATGGTATGTATATCTCAGTTTCTCTACAAGTTCTCTCTTCGGATCCCCAGATGTCTCTGTGCCTTTCTCCTCGCCCCGAAAAACACAATGTTTTTTTATTATGAATCCATAATCGGGCCTTTTGAGTGCCATACTAGTCCCGCGGTTGCTGTTGCGAATGAACTTTGTGTCTGAGAGGATCATTCGAAGAATTTCGGAAATATTGTGGTCCCAGGTTGCATGAAAGGAATCCTCCGTACCAGACTGAGGAGGGTTTCTTCTTATGGGATATGCAAACGTATCGACCAGTTCATCGTTGCAAATGTCGTCGCTACTGACTCGGAATAGAATCGCCAGGTCCGTTGTAGTCAACTCAGAATGACGATTCTCGAGCGTGGAAGACTTGAGGAGACCGTTAAATTGTTTCTGAGTGATCGTAATTTTCTCATCATCTGCAAGTGGCTTGGAAAGATGTATCCAGAGATCTGATACAGTCAATGCAGGGACTGGCGTCGACCACCTGTTGAGCAATTGTGTTGAGGTTTCTATAATACATGAGCAAAAGCCGTTAGATTTTGAACAAAGAATGCGTTACCATTTTGTCTCGCCTCCCCTGGGAGTGGTGCCAGAACATCCAATGCCCCTTCCTCCTCCTTTTTACTGCATTGAAGACCAGTTTGCGACTAATGAACTGTCACCAAAAGAATATTACATGTGAGCAGCTGCTCACCTCTGACCGATCGTCAATTTGAGTGCAGATCAGACACATAGTGATCGTTGTTACGAACGAATTATATATTTAGTTCCATGAGTAGCGGAAAAGCAATATCAACGAGAGTGAGCCGTTAACGGGCATAAAGGGGATGAGTAACCAACAATGACAAGCCAGTGCATTATAATGCGGCGGACTAACGAGCTACTTACGTTGGGCGATAGCCGAAAGTCTGGCAATGAGGTGTATTGATTTCTTCGTAGGAGTGGAGGTGTAGTAATCGGATAACTCAAAGACAGGGTTGAGGGGGTCACCGTCCAGACCTCGAATCGTTTGTTCCACCAACTCATTCATAGAACTCTGAGTAGTCTGAATGTCTAATTTAATGTCCACCCTGTACAACATAAGCTCATCGGCAGCAATATGGTCCAACTTGGGTTTCCTCTCCTCCTTGATCTTCTTTTTCAACTCGTCCACCGTCGCGTTCGATGGAATCTTAACCGAAAAGGGGTTCTTGACCAAAAAAGGGATCTCTCCCTCTGCAATAATGCAGAATATGTTGTAGTCTTCCATGTTGTGGAGACGGCCTTGTAGGAACGGTGGTGGTCAGGTCCAAGGCTGGCGGTGACCACACACACCAGACATAAACCTAGGGTAATCAACCACCTCCTTACGTTTTCCAGTACAGTTTTGTTAACTTTCAGGAAAGAGAGTGGACATTGCAAAGGCTGTGGACAGCCGGACAAGGCCAGTCAGCCGGTTTTCCCGCCCTTCTAGAAGACCATAGGGGAATGAATTAAGTCGGTATTGAGATACTGTTTAGAAGCCTCACTTTTCTCTGCTAATATCTTCTTCAGCCAGAGCAAATTGTACCACAACTGGGTTGGTATTATCTTCCCGCATTCGTCCAGCACCATCTCGCATATTTGAATCGAAAGTGCGGGAGAGACCCGGGAAGTATCCAGGAAAAGGTGGTCAAACTTTGTCCATAGGCGTGCTGTTACTGTTCATTCAGCCAAAGACGTCGCCTTTGGCCTTTAATTCCTCCATTCTGTTTTCTACAGTCTAATACTCACTCCTGTTTACAACGAGTGACTCAGTGGAACTAGTTACCACCGGCTTTTATTAGTGCCTTTCGGGAACATTCGCACATACAACGCGTTTCTAGATAACCATACAAAATTTGGTTACGTTTGATTGATATTTCTTGAATGTGCATACCATTTTCCTTATCAGTTTTGAATTCGTATATATTTGGGTCTTCCTTCGCCTTGGAATGAATAGACGCTGACCACCCCGCGTTGACACTTGACCCTTGCCTCTTTTTCTTCAGCCCTCACCTTTTCTCACCCCGCGACGATCACTTGTTAATTGGCCTGAAGGCATGGCAAGCGTAAAAAAAGGGGGTTTGCGAGCCATGGAAAAGCTTGGAAAACGCTACCGAACGCCAAGCCCTAGTCCTATTTCTGGCAATGATCCTTTTCACGATACTCGATTACAGCAAGTGGAAGGAGGGAGTAAAGTAGAAGAAGTGCATGTGGATACCGTGGAGGATGTACCCAACACCATAATGAAGGACCTACCTGAGGTCTCTGTATGGCTCCCCGAGACCAAACCCAAAGAAATCACTCCCATCAGCGTTCAACTCCCGATGGAAGTTGTCGAACTTATCATAGATAACTTGCATGGAGGGGCCACATTTGTCTCATGTAGCCTGGTATGTAAAGCGTGGCTCGCTAGATGTCGATATTACATCTTCTCCCGCATCTATGTCGCCTCGGGTTCGTGCGGCGATTTGCTTCCAATCTTGCGACCCATGCCCCGGGGTCCTATACAATCACCAATGTCGGCTTTAAGCCACGTGAATGTCCCTCTCTCTCCTGCTGGAAATTTCGTCCAGAGCTTGGTGGTGACACAGACGGCACCAAATATTCTCAGTTCCTCGCCGGTGTACTCAGAAAATGCCCAAAGTCTTCTGGATATTATCCCCAACGTTAGGGAGCTATATCTCAAGGGGACGGCAGACTGGGAAGTAGTTCATTTCCTCGAACCTCTTGCGCAAGCTCAGAAGCTTGAAGGTTTGACTCTCTCACACGTTCGAGTGGAAAGCTTAGCTTTCATCTTCGCTCGTATACTCTCAGGTGCCCCAAAGTTACGCTCGTTGCGAGTTCAAGGGCTACCCTTCTATGCGAACCAGAATGAAGTCGTCCTTAATTTAGATGCTAATTCTGATTCACCTCGGTATGATATGAATGTGCGTATTTCTTCATCCCTCGTGTTCTTTCTCATTTTTTACCAGGAGTCCAACACAAACCTCTCCATGCCACCGCCATTCGAAAACATGGAGCGACTTTGGTTGGAGCAGAGCGGCGACTCTTCGTCTACAGACGACCTTCTGGGTCGAATTTTGGCCTCGTCACACACCGCTTTGACTCGCCTCGTGGAATTGGAACTTCCACGACCCAAATCCTCACTTAGCTCAGCAATCTTTAAAAGGGCAGGCACAACTCTCACCAGCCTAACGCTTGATTTTAGAAGCTTCAGGATTACACGGGGTGAGATTTATTTTCCTAGTTGCTATTTCCGATGCTCAAATGTACTTGTACTCCCTACAGAAGGTTTCATCTTCAGCCTTTCCTCCCTTCGAGTTCTGAAATGCTTACGTCTGGTCTCACCGATTGATCCAAACAATTTATTACCAACAGCCCTTGTAGGTGCCCTACGAGAGTACTCGCACAATACGATCCAGGAGCTTTACATTGAGTTTTCCGATACCTGGTTTACTTTGGAAAATATTGCCGCCTGGCGTGAGGTAGACACGTTGCGTGCATCTCCGCACCTTGGACACATACGTCGGCTGGTGCTATATAGGATTTATTCAAGACGCGTTGAAACGGAAATATTTCCTCTGGCATCTAAGCAAGGTATTCTGGTTGTTTCTCCCAGTAGGAGTATGTATTGGTGAATGCATGTATATGGAAAGCATTTTCTCAACTAGCTATTTCTCGTGTCAGAGACGTCGTATAAAATGCGAGTGAATTGCATTACTGATGAAGGAGACCAACATGTGCCGTCTGGCGGCAGCTACTTGATTCGAAGATTATAAAAGAGTCGTGTATTGGGTGATATTCACAGAGCTCCCTACGTGATATCGTCTACACCACTCATAGACAATAACTCTCCTCTTCCATATATCATTATCGAGATCTAAAAGTTGTGTCCAGTAGCCTAAAATAGGACCCTCGTCGGTTGAGTCGGGCGATCCCGTCACTAACAAGCCAATAGGTATGTCGAGTCTACTTTCCTCAGTAGGAGCCGCACTTTGCGCGGAATACTGATGGCAGTTTTCACGCCCAGCGGAGAGGCAAGCTGAGCAGGGGTCTCTGAATCTACAGTTCGTTAGTTCTAGAATTTCCACAGAAGAAATATAGAGGCCTACAGTGGAAGTCTCTTCGAGATAATTGAATCGACGTGGCGAGCCAGTTTGCTTTTTGGCTGTCCTTGTAAACATTGAACCAGAGCCCTGAGAATGACCCTCACGGGATTGAAAGGAAACGTAATACGATTAAGCGGAACGACATTTTTGAGAAATCGAGAATGTATGGCATGAAATAAAAGTTCCCATTGGGGGAAAACGCCAAAAGATAGCTCTTGAAGATGAGGCAGATTATTCGGATAGAGTATAAGATCGTGGAGAAAGTGATTTATTGACTTTCTGAATCCTTGCGTCGCAAGTTTCCCGTGGAAGGATACCGACACGAGAGAGGTCAGACGAACCAAAGTTCGACAGACACCCCAGTCAATAAGGTGGACCGAGGCGAGCACCGGAAAGTATTGTGTAATACGTGCCGAAGAGAGGGACAAACAAACTTCATCCAAGTGTGTAGATGGAACGGTAAGACTGGATAGGTTTTGTCCAAAGCCTACCAGTGGCAACAAGGTGAATTCGTTGAGATAGTGAGTTCGGAGAATATCCAGGTGCCTGAGTTTAGGTGCATTGAGAAATTTCAGGAGAGTGGAGTGAGCCAAGGAAAGTTTTAGCAGTCTACCCATATGAATGGGTTCACGTTCCTGCTTGTCTTCTTCGCGTGATGAAATCGGAAAGCGTAGAGATGTTTCTAGAGCGAGTGATTCAACGTTGCGAATTTGTGTTAGCAGGGTATTCAGCTGCTCGACATCGACCACAATCTGGGGTTCCATTGTGAGGAGGCGGAACTCGTTTAAGTTTATGAGAGGGTCATTTATTGTGATCTGGGAGATGAACCTCTGGAAGCTTTCGGGACCAATCGGGATTCGGAAAGTCAGGCTGAAGGAGCGTAGATGTGTCAAGACGGGGAACCCTAGTGACGGCGATTCGAACGGCCAATTAGAACCCAAGTTCAAGTGTAACGAATGGAGATTAGAGAGCGGTGCGATATATGTGAGCAATACTGGGATCAAATTGAAGGCACAAAGCAGTTCCAGTTCCCGAGTACAGGATGTTGTATTAATGACGGGTTTGAAAAATTGTGCGTGATTGCGTTCAATGTGCTGTGCTTGAACTTTGTTGGAGTTCTCAACACTGATGTGCAGCACTGGCAATACATAGCTCTCAAGAGGAAGCACGGGCGAGGACTTGATTCGAAAGCTGATCCGGGCTCCTGTTAAACATGAGCTTTCAAAAATGCTTTTTAAGTTCAATAGATCCTCTACCTTGCAAGAACTGTAGTTGCGGACACATAAGCGGCAATGCCTTGTTGATAACTCGCACGCTAATGCTTTTACCAAGGCATAGATTCGTCACCAAAGGATACGGGCCGTTCCGAAGAAGACTTAGAACGATTTTTTCGTACTTTTCCTTTGTGATGGAGTGTCGTGGAGAAAAGACGAGCGATTTGATTCTTGATTTGCAGAGATCCAAAGATTTTGATGGTCGAAAAGTATTTTGCGACATGATAATCTCTACATCCAGCGGGAGATTAAGCGACATCTGGAGGAACGTTTCCAGCTTTGCTGCCTCGTCCTCGCTACTGTCTTCAAGTACAAGATACGTCCATAGTATAGGAGCTTCAAGGATCGTCTTCTGCCAATGTGTGGACACCATCAAGTATGGCAACGGCCCAGCTGATCTCCATTCCCCACAGTTGCTGGCAAAGTAGAGGCATTCGAGTCCGAGTTCGTATGGAAAACGGATTAGGGGATCCATACTAGAATGCATAGTGTTGACATTGGATATCAGCGACAATATGGTCGGGTCGACGCCAGCTACCGGGGTGGTGATCGGTTCCGGGAGGTGATGCATGTCACAAGGGATAGACTATGTACATTATCAGTGGTTTTATTATCTTATAAAAACATTGCTTCCTCCAATCTGCGAAGTGCCCTGGGGGCACGCCTTGCCTCCAGCCTTTTTTTTCCACTTCTACAGCAATTATGTTTGTGTTCAGGCTATTTTTCAAACAGAAGTTTCAATCTATACAAATATGTGTAGAGAACGTTTTTTCAAATGATCGATTACGAATACGTTCTACGCACAAAGCTATAATTAAAGATCCAGTTCGTGAGAATAGGGACGTACATCTGTACCATATACTAACCACTACTCGCTCGAAGGTCATAAAACAGGCATGTGTTAGGTGACATCCACAGAGCGTCCAGCGTGATACCGTTTGCATCCATCATAGTTAAAGCCTATATTCTTCCACATATTATTATCCAGGTCAACGAGTCGTTCCCAATAACCTGAAGTAGGGTCACCATCGGTTTCTTCAGAAGTCTCCGTCTCTAGCAAGCTGATAACGTTACTAAATCCATTTGCTTCAGTAGAAATTGCATTCTTCGCAGAATACTGATGTTCATCTTCGTACCCAGCGGACAAACAAGCAAGACAGGACCTCGTGCATCTACAGTTAGCAAGCTCTGGGCCAGTCACAATAAAATCCAGACGCTCACTTATTTCTTAATGAGATTCTCGTCGAGATGATTGTATCGAAATGGCGCGACACTTTCCATTTTGACTGCCCTTGTAAACACTGAACCAGAGCCATGAGAATTCCTCCCGCAGGACAGAATGTGAGGGTAATATGATTAACCGGAGGGATATTTTGGAGAAAACGAGAATGTATGGCGCGGAATAAAAGCTCCCATCGAGGGAAGACACCAAATGATAAATGTCGAAGATGAGGCAGGTTATCTGGATAGCGTATAAGATTGTGGAGGAAGTGATGTATTGATCCTCTGAGTCCCGTAAGCCGGGGCATCCAGTGGAAGGACACAGACACAATGGAGGCTAAATAGATCAATGGTCGACAGACGCCCGAGCCAACCAGATGAATCGAGGTAAGCACCGGAAAGGATTGCGTAATCTCCGTTGAAGAGAGGGGTAAACAGACTTCATCCAAACTCGTATGCGGAACGGTAAGACTGGATAGACTTTGTCCAAAACTCAGTCGCAGCGACAAGGTTATTTCCTCGGGAATGAGAGTGCGATGAATCTTCAGGCTCCTGAGGTTAGGTGTATCAAGAAACTTCAGGATATTAAAATGGTCCAAGGAAAGTTTTAGCAGCCTTTCCATATGAATGAGTTCACGTCCCCGGTTGTCTTCCTCGCCTGGTGAACCTAAAATGCTCACGAATATGTGAAGAGCGAGTGATTCAACGTTACGAATCTGTGTTAGAAGAGTGTTTAGCTGGTTAATAGGGACCTCAAAGAAGACTAGTGCGCGGAAGTAAAACTCATCCAGGTTAGGGAATGGGTTATTTGCCGTGATCATGTAAATAACCGCTTGGAAATCCCTGAAATCGTTTACATCTGGAAGAGTCAAACTGAATGAACGCAGGTTGACCAACAGTGGAAATTCTGATGGGGGTGAGGCAAACCCCCAATAGTGATCGGAGCTCGAATTTAGAGTTAAAGAATGAAGGTTAGATAGCGGTGAGACATGCAGAAGTAATGTCGGGATCAAATCTATAGCCCAAATTAATTCCAGTTCCCGAATGCAGGATGTCGTAGCTGTCACAATTTTGGAAAATTGGGCGTAATACCGTTCGAAACTGTGTGTTTGAGCTTTGCGTGGTTCCTCAAAACCGATCTGCAGCGTTGGGAATGTATAGCTCCCGAGAGGAAGGGGTGGTGAAGACTCGAGCTCAAAGTAAAGTTGAGCTCCTGTTAAGCGTGAGCATTCAAGCATGCTTCTATTGAGCAAACCTGCCACCTTGTAAAAACCGGAGCCGTGGACACATAAGTCCCAATGTATTGCTAACATCTCGCACGTTGATGCCTTCACCTAGCCAAAGGTTACTAATCAGAGGAAATGGGCCTTTCAGAAGGAGATTTTGGAAGAATTCTGTGTAGGTTCTTGTGGGGTGGAACCAGGGATGCCAGTAAGAAAGAGGCGATCGAGGAAGAGGGATTTGAGAAAAGACGAAGGATCTGATTCTTGATGTACAACGATCCAGAACTTCAAGTGATCTACAATTATTCTGTGACATGACAATCTCCACGTCCAGCGGTAAATCAACCGACATTTCCAGAAACGTTTCCAGCTTCGCCGCCTCGTCCTCGCTACCGTCTTCAAGTACAAGATACGTCCAGAGTCTAGGAGCGTCGATGATTATCTTCTGCTAACGCATGGACACGATCAGATACGGTAACGGCCCAGCAGATCTCCATTCTCCGTAACTGCTGGCAAAGTAAAGGCATTCGATCCCAATCTCGTATGGAAGACGGATCAAGGGATCCATGCTAAGTGACATACTATTGCTATTGAAATTAGCCACAATATGGTCGAGTCGACGTGGGTTACCGAGATGTGGTGATCGATTTCAGTGGCGAGAGGCAGCGGCTAGGATTTGAATAGCGAATAGCATTTTTTCGTGAGAGTCCGAACTGTCGGTGTCCTGATAAGACGTCATGTCCGGCCATCTCCGAAGTGTATTCTATTTCAGCCTGCCTGATGCAGGGTGGCGGCAGTACAGTAGTGGCAGACGGCACGGAACTAGAGGCTGGCAAAATCAGAGGGAAACCCCGGTTATCGGGTAACATTGAGCATGAGCATGTCGTCATAGCCTCCCCAAGCTGGGTTCGGCGGAGGGCGAAAACTGTAATACGATCGCAGCCTCGCCTCGAATAAAGGCTAAAGATATCCAGCCAATATACGTGTGAGCGCTTGAGCGGGCGCGCTCGAGAGCGTCTGTTATTGTAAGAGAGGATGGCTGGGAATGTACAGGGATTCATCGTTGGGAAATTAAAATGAAGAGATGGGCGTTGGCGCCCGGCTAATTGCGAGTGGCAGTAGGCGCTAAGAGACGAATCAGGTGAGCAAACGCGCCAAAAAAAAGAGATGGGCCCAGCCGGATATGAACCCGGGAGTGATAGTCGGTGAACAGTAGTTTTCCAAATTGTGCTTAAGCCAACGCTACTGGGCCGAAAAAAGCGAGGAATTAAGTAATAAAAGAAGATGGGCCCAGCCGGATTTGAACCCGGAGTATATTTCTGTGTGATGAATTTCTGTGTTTGTGTCTGACGTGCTTAGCCAATGCTACTGGGCCCAAAAAGAAGGAAAGTAAATAGTAAAACCAGAAAGGCCCAGCCGGATTTGAACCCGGAGTAAATCAATGTGATGAAAGTGAAAGTTTCTCAAGTTGTGCTAAGCCAACGCTACTGGGCCGAAAGCAAAGGTAAATAGTTTTATCAGTCGTGTTAATTAGGAGAGTAGACAAACATTCAACCCAGACCCTCGGTCTTCCTTTGATCCTTTTCGTTTTTCAATCCACTGCCGGTTAACGTTCGTGAATCACAAACAGAAGCCTACGCAACCTCATCTGCCAAGCCATACTTCTCAACACATTATGCTACGAATCGAGATGAACAAGACCGCCGCCTGCTAACCTGGGCTACGCTGCCCCGGGCTACCTGAGCTGAACGAACGCAGGGGGTTTGCTGGTCGTCGATTCGGAAACCACCCGTGGGTATTCTCCCAAGATCACCCGGTGGTAAACAGAAGAACGTGAGATGGCCGGTCGAGTGAGAACGTTCCGCGTTCAGGCCGTCCGTTTGGCAGAACACGCCTTGCATTTGCCGGTGGCCAAGGGTCTCTGCGCAAAGCCCCTCTCCTGTTCGAACGGCTACGTCTTCGTCGACCTCTAGGGACGCGAAAGGGTACATACCCTTCTGGCGTGGAGTCGGTGCTGCACGTTACGATTGGTGAACGGAAAGTAAACCAGCAATGGAACCATAGTTCTCATTCATCAGAAGCTGTCAAACCCAAAGCTCGTTCCCGCTGGCAGGTAGCCGTTGCGTCCAGTTTGAGCAACCTAGGTCCGGTCTTTCGCTTTCGATCACTAAAACGTATTTTACCAAAGTTCGACGTTGCTACTGGCTCGCCCCCAACTTTGGGTTTAGCACTGGATACACTGCCACTAACCCAATGGTCGTTTTCTCGTTTAGCGAGATAGTGATACGGAGCTTTGGTGTGGCGTGCAAGGTCGTTCGACAACGAGGCCAACGGCCACAAGGAACCAAGGTCTACGGGTCTCATGTGATGTCTTGTGCACGTTGACAGCGGGCGTGTTTTGACGATTCGAATCTTGGCCGGTATAGTGGCGGCAGACTCCGTGGTAGTAGTAGTTGTAGCGCACGTTGAAAGAGAGAATGTTGTTGTAAGCCCGCAACTCACCGCGGACACTGAGCTATTACTCGCTGGGAATCGCCGGCCACAGTACGCCTCGAGCGTTCTGCCGCACCGAAGTCCCGAATCGAAAGCAGAGCGGGCATGCAACCGCGTGTGTTCTTAAAAATACTCGGATAATTCTTTAAATATTCTTGAGAATAGGCTGCACAGTGTGGGTTGTGTTGACCGACCCAATCCTCCATCCACCGAGCGAGTCGCGCTCAGCCGGTGGGTGGCGAATTAAAATAAAAGGTCCGCTGTTACATATAGAGAAGCCCCCAACCCTTAACAACCCAACGTCGAACTCTGCTCAGCTCGCTCGCCGCTTGCCATTACCACTTCACTCAGTGGTGTCTGTCCTCTGCCACATCCGCAAATCCCAATTAGCGCTACCATGGCGCCTTTTGTACTTAAATTCAAGGTCATTACTTACTTATTTACTTCTTATTTGCCATTTGCTTACCGTTTTCACCTCGCTTTTCCACGAACACGGCCTCCCCATTCCTCCCACCATGTGTCTCCCCAACGTATGAACGAACACTCTAATATGTTCTTTTACTATCCCATTCGACATTAAAAACCATGTCGTTCACTCGCCAAAACCCGCCTTTGCGGCGTCTAATTACTCACGGCCGTTACTTCGTTTTCGCTTGTGCATGGTGCTGACCGCTTATGCCGTCCGCGCTCGCTGCCGCCTCTGCTGCCCCCCCAATTTCACATTTGCAGGGCAACAAATCATTCAGTCCTCTTTCACAAATCAGTGACGCCGAGACGCTCACGCGGACTTGGAAAGTATGCACAAAGGTCGCTTCCCACCTCGAACAAGGCCAGCGCCTCGAGAACCTCTCCTGGCGTCTCTGGTTCCTTCAAATCGCACTCGTTCAAGCAGACAATGCCAAACAAAAGCGTGAATTCAAGAAATTCTCCAAGGGCATGAGCGACAAGCTCGACAAGGACAAGGGTCGGTGAGTAGCGGCTTAGCGGTCTAGACAGCTTTTGTTATTCTTTTTCTCCTTGAATATTCTATACATATTCAACGGATCTTTCCTTCCCCTCTTCTTTTCTTTCTCTCGCGTCGAATGCTGCTGGCGCTTTGCGGGCCACAGAAGTTGTGCCACCCACATGTGCCCTGTCCGATCTCATGGAGGTCTGACCATTGGACCCCCCACATCGTCATTCAGACGGTCATAACTAAATCATCCGTGCCTTGCCTCTATTCTACCAATTCATTTTACGAGTTTCCCCCGGCCCCCCCCCCTGGGTAACGAACTGCCCCTCCCCGTAACCCCCTTTCGCCTACGCCGAATATCAAATTCATCGCATGCCAAACAAATCACCACCCACCGTGCCAAAACACCACTTTTCCTCACTCTTCCACTAACCTCGTCTCTCTCATTCCACTCAAACCATGCTCGCCGTCGTCGCCTCGTACAGCGCAATCACCGAGCTCCAAGCTCCCAACTTTAAACGCACAGACTCGACGGACAAAGTCCGACTCCGCGTCGAAGAAATGGCGCACCAGCGCGACGCAGGGCCCGGCGGGTCCGGCAACCCCTACGGCTCTGGTCCAGGCGGCGCCGCAGGCCGATTCGCAAACGACCCAGATGCAGCAGCTGCACATTACATGAAGGGTATGCAATATACGTTTGCCGTCGACCCACGCGTCAAGCCACTCGCGACGACTGCCATCCCTGCCACTGACGAGCAGGGCGGTGCGTCGAGTGGTGTAAAGGGACGTGCAGGCGGTGGGATGATGGGCAAGATGCGTGTGAGGCCTATGCACCCGCCTCCTGTGCCCCAGCGTGTCCTCAACAATGCCAATAACGCCGCCCAGGCCCAAACGCAGGCTCAAGCACAAACTCAGGCTCAAACTACGAGTGCTACCGCTGGTGCAAAGGACGCGAGTGGTGATACGACTATGCACGTCTCTGCTACTACGTCGAGCAAACACAACGAACACGCTATGGACGTCTCAGAGGACCATGCGCATCATATGGATGAGGACCATCGAGAGCATGCTTCACTTGAATCAGACCAGCATCACCATCAGAGCATTCAGCCCTACCAACCCGACGAGGATTTCCAGTTTGACGCAGAGACACACGGTGGTGGCGACGGCGCTAAACAACACGGCGTCGACCACGACCTTGATGCCGATAATGAGGGACATCATACCCCAACGCCCCAACACCTCCTCTTGCCGAGCCACCACCCTTCTGCTCTGCCGTACCCACCACCTCCACCCACCCTCGCTAACGCCCACGCGCTTTCCAATGCACTCACGGGTGCTAGTGGGCTATTCATTCCCGGCTCGAACAACAGCTCAAGCTCAAACTCGACCACCCCCCGCGGTGCCTCTTACGGTAGCTCAAGCGGCATGACCATGAATCAGGGTGCGTTTATTGCTTCGAATTCCACTAGCCGATACTGACTACCATTCAGGACAGCAATCCCAGCCTAACATCATCCGCTTCCCTACCATCTTCTCGTCCGATTTCGGGCCGACGTCGCTCCTGTGCGCGCTGCCCAGCAACTCCAACCCAGCCAGCTTCTCGTTCGAGTCCACCCCGAGCCCCGGGCCTACCTCTGCCGCAGGCTACCAGACCTTCTCTGCCCTCGGCGCAGGAGCCAACTCTGCTATAGGAGGGCACACCACGACCTCGAGCAGCATCACCACCCAGGGCATTTACGGTCCTCACAGCAATATGGGAATGCGAGGTGGCAATGGCAACAGTATCGGTGTAGGCATGCAGAATGCTGAAACGAGCTTCGACTTTGGTGTACCCCGCCCGACGTTTGAGTTCCCCATCGAGGAGATCCTCAAGGGCGACGGGATGGATGGGACTGGTGCTAATGGCGCCTCCGGTTCGGGTATCACTCCCTGGGACGCGAACAACCTCAATGCGAGCTTGAGTTTGCTCGGCGAGTCCATCTTTGGTATGGGCGGTGGCATGAATGGCCAATGGAGCGTCCAGCCACAAGAAATTCATAGTCCTACCACCGAATCGACGACGTCCAAGTTTCCCACCACGTCTAGTGCATCCAGCCGCCAAAACTCGATGAACACCGCTGCATACGGCGTCAACAACGCTGGAGGAGCGAGCCAAAGCCAACAACAGGCAAGTGCAGCCGCACGCAACAGCCTGAGCCCAGTGAGCGTACATTCGAACACCTCGAACCCTCACGCAACCCACACCTCGTCATCCTCTGGTGGCAACACCATCATCAAGTCGGAAGCCATGTACGACACCATCGCCGTCACGCCCGCTTCAGCAACTGCTTCTTCCTCTTCCTCTTCTGCCTCGGCAAGCGTGAGCCAGCAGCAGATTTCCGGCGGTGCCACGGCTTCCGGACAGGTTCTTGGGGGAAGTGGAGGTGTGGGCAGTGTCGTCCCTGGGAATGTAGGGAATACGGCACCTGGTGGCGTCAAGAGCGAATGTGCTAATTGCGGCGCTACGCATACACCCCTCTGGCGACGAGGACTCAATGACGAATTGAACTGCAATGCTTGTGGACTTTACTGCAAATTGGTGCGTGGTTTTTTCTGACCTTTTCAACACTTCCTTGTTCCTCGAGCCGGCTTCCGTTGGCTGGCTTGTTTGGATTACTTTGGCAAGCCCAAACGAATCCTTTGGCCCTGTTGCGAGCGCCCGTCGCTTTTTGCCGAGCCTGATTGGCTGCCGTAACCGTGGCTCATTTACCGCTTCTTCTTCTGATTGGTCGAAAACCGAAAATACTGACGGGACCTTTACCTTCTCTTTCCACCTCTCACGGCCGATACATCAAAAATCTATCCGTATGACCCATCATTCTTTACGTTTGATTTCGCGTCCTGCCTGCGGCCATCAATGATAATTGCGTACCCTTTCAACAATGGGCCTGGATCACCACTTTGCTTCTATTTTCGATCCGCTATGGGGTTCCGCCGTCATTATTACTCTACAACCGTTTTTCCATTGGATCGCTTCGCCTCTTATCTCATCTAGCATAAGCGAGCGAGACCCAAAAACCTCAGGACGTCCCATGGAGATCGTGCAGGAAGTGCTTGGGGCGCCAAAGCTGGCGATGCTGAACTCGCCGGAGAACCAGGTACGTGTTTGCATACAACAAATGATATCCTCCTTCCCTTTCAAATTTGGAAGTATGCATTATGGGTACTTCCGAGGTCATGTGTGGCCGAACATGTCGCAGTTATGGCTCTGCTCTAGCCCTTCCTTCTGCCTGCGTCCAGAGGGGACAAGGCGGAACACGGCTCCGAGTAGAGTTTGCCATCAAGCCCCCTCCATTCAATTTTACCTCTCTATTGGGAATTGCCGATCACTGACACCTTCGCCTCTAGTCCAATGCCATAACTGCGCGACGATGGCAACCCCCCTTTGGAGAAAGGACGATGAAGGAAATACCCTTTGCAATGCGTCAGTATAATTTCTTTGAAAACATTCTGTAGGATAATTGCTGACCCTTTGGGCACCTAGTTGCGGCCTTTAGTGAGTTATTGGCTCGACACCTTCGGAAGAGCAAATGGGGGAAACTGACCACCCTCTGTCTAGTTTGAAGCTTCATGGGAACAGACGCCCGCTTTCAATGAAGTCTGATGTCATTCGAAAACGTTCACGGCACGAAACCGAAAAGAGGACCAGCGTCTCCAGTATCATCACCGTCATGACGCCAACCAACAACATTCAAAACTCTCGTAGAAACTCTCCCACACCTCCTCCTTCTGCTGGTTCCAACTCGTCGGGCCCCGAGCCGTTTGTCGAGCCGGCGACCGGCACCAATAGCATTGACCCAATGGCCTTTCCCTTTGGCCAAGAGTTTGGCTTCGGCGAAACTGACTACATGTCTGGTCTCGGCATGGGAATGGGAAGTGACATGGCGAGCTATTCTTCGTTTGGAAGCTATGGCTTCTCCGACGCTCACAGCTCTGGAGCTAGCAGCATGGGCGGCGGCAATGGACTGGCCAGTCCAACCTCACCAACTGAAATCCAGCATATTGTGGAGACGACGGTGATGGCTGGGATTGAGAATGGAGGTGGCCATGCCGCACCCAACGCGAAGCGTCGAAGAATGACCCTCGAATCCACGTTTAGCGGCTCTAGTCTTGCTCACACCAGTGGTGGTGCGAACTCTGCCCACAGCTCACCGTCTGGACTCGGTCAGAAGGCTCATGGGAATTCGCCACCGTATTTCTCACTCGACGCCACCCTCAATAACGCCAACAGCAACTCGAACAGTGGTAATGGCTCTGGGCATGGAGACCAGAGTGGACATATGTCGCCGACACGATCGACATTTGGATCGAATTCGCCTCCTCAGCCTACTCCCTCGATAAGTGGGGTCACATACGACTATTACGGGTACCCGATCCACCCCCCAATGGTTCCTCTTCACCCTCCGAGCCTGATTCACCCCCATTCACTGATGTGGGGTGAGTCACAAACTCAACATACGCCAACCCAGCAGAGTTCTATGAATCACGCACGTTCGCATTCCCAGTCCATGTCTCGTTCACCGGCCCATTCGAGAAGGCACTCGCAATCACACTCTCGCTCAAACTCGCACAACATCACGATGCCACTCTATCTATATGATGGAGGTGCCAGCAGTCGGGCGTACGAAGGTGCCAATGCTTCCACACCCACAGCAAACGGGTATTCGAGCAGCAATCCTACAGATGAGGAATTAGTAAATTCGGGCTTTGACTTGTTCACCGATCATTCTGGCACAATGGAGGAACCTCGAGTCCATTACGGGCCCGCCAGCGGAATTTAGGCCTTGCATGAGGCGAGAAAAAACTGGTTTTGTTTGGTAAGCCACTTCCAACGAAACCCTGCAGTTGTTCTGATAGTCTTCGTAGATATCAGTATATTTTATAAGGCATACCCCCCTTGTACCCCAATAACCCATCATCCTGGAGACTTTGCATTTCTCAATGACTTTCTCCTGGCTCTTTCCGTTTTCCACATCTTTTTCCAACCACAATTTTGGTTTCTTTGTATGCCAAATATCTTGTCATCACATCTATTGTGCACTTCATCTCCAGAGAAGGGCTGTGATGTACCCTAGATGGGCTGCAACCCCGTCTGACCAGGTTCAAACCTATTTTGTACCTGATGTGCCTTTATTCAAGATTGGCAACCCCCTAGCATGGCCTCAACGCTCGCATTTATGGTTGTCACGGACTTTTCACGACCCATCGCCTAATTTTAAAACGTCTTTTTTTGCGACCCTATCTACCTCTCTCGAACGAACAACATTCCGATCTGCATCATCCATCATTTTGGGCCAACTCAAAAGTCCTTGCATCCCGTCATTTTTGTGTTTGCCACCCTAACGCATCCCTGTCATACCGGCTCCTATCGCATCAACGTCATCTTGCTTCCTATCCATTCTCTCCGTCATCTTTTGGGCTTAGAGCTTGTTCTGCCGTTTCCGTCCATCATTTCGGCGATCTCATCTACAACCCCGTGATTCGCTCGTACTTGTATCGATAATCCAAGGGTCCAATCAAACGTTGGTTACAAGCTGTCAACAAACCTCTGAATGGTCAGTCATCTTTTTGGTGATTATCATGGATTCCAATGCTTACGAGGCCTAACAGGTTTCATCATTCCTTGTTCTCCTCTCTACCCCCTTTTTGGTCCCAAAATATGGACTGCACATCGGCTTGTTGTTGCCACTTAAATCGTTCGATTGATCCCACATATCTTGATCTTTCTCATTCTCCTGACTTGACTCCTCTTTTCTTACTGCTAATGCCGAACTGCGCTATCGCAGTCGATGTATTGTTTCGGTAACCTGCAAATTAAAGGAAGATTTTGACTCCTCTCATGACTATTTTTTCTGTCTCAAAGTGTGCCAGACGTTGTAGGTGGCAGCAAGTGCAGAGCCTCTCCTTTTAGCCACATCACTTGGACCCAGTCCAAATCAATCTCAATGTCAGATCAAAGCAGTCAACGTTTCTCCATCTCCATTGGCCAGTATGGACATCCCCAGCTACAAGCGGCTCGCCACTGGGCCATCCTTGTCGAGAATGTGGCCCAGCCGACGCCCTGGACAGGCAATGTAACCGAATACCAAGTATCAGGATCCACGGAAACCTACGCGTACGCCAAGCCAGAAGCCGTCAACATCAAAGACAACAGTGCCTACATGGGTCGGATCCTTGTTGGCTCTGTAGATGGCCAGCGCAGGGACGACATCGAAGATATCCTCGGTCAAGTCCCTATCACGCACGGAGACCTCGGCTGGAACTGCCAAAACTGGGTAGCATTGGGTTTGCAGGCGTTAGCTGATGCGGGGATTCAAGTCAAGACCTTTTCTCAGCCGCAAATGCATAAAATGCTGGAAGATGTTCGTGCTTAAACGGTATGAACCTACCACTTCCCGTATCCTGCGTTTACTCAGCTAACCTTGAAAGGGATTCCAGAAATATCAACGCCCCAGGTCGCCGTTGCTAGTTTAGCAAGTATATGGAGAAATTTGAAATAAAAATTGTTACCAACTTGCGGCTCGTCTCGTCTTAGCATGGATAGAATGCCGGCAAGCTTGCCTCTAAAGTATATCATAAAACGGCTATTTATTCGAGTTCCTCTCTTGTCCCCGGGTCATATGAATTCTCATTCGAGTCGGGCTGTTGTTGGCGCGGCCAGCCAGTGTTGAAGGGCGCTTAGCATGACACCACCTGCAAAAATTTGACTCCGACCACATTCTCTTACCATCCTGCAGGACGAGACTGTAGAAAAATCTCCAGGAAAGCACTACGTTATAGGTACTACAAGTCACTCAAGCAAGCAAACAAAAGCTATGGACGGACAAAGGCATGCATTTGAAGAGATCAGCAACACTCGAGCCAAAAGCTTTCCTAGAAAGTCTATAAGTTCTAAAGACGGGGTTTCTCACTGGAAAGAAATTTTTGTTGAGCAGAACGTATCAACATCGCTAACGGCCAGACGGTCGTCACTGAGCAATCATTCGAAACAACCACATCCTACTCGATTTCCAATGGAAATAATCGAACTCATCATCGACTTCGTCGTCGATGGAGCGACTTTTCTATCTTGCAGTTTGGTATGCAAAGCGTGGCTCTCGAGGTGTCGATACTATCTCTTCTCG
>KN824335.1:146117-193341 GCA_000827415.1 Serendipita vermifera MAFF 305830
AAGGTACATACGACAAAACTCTCAGTGGCACCTGCGGAAAGGCCCGTCAAGATCGATAAACTCTGGTTCATCTCCTTTTTGTTGAAGAGCTCCCTATAAGTCTTTGACCAGAAATCATTTGCGGCACTAAGCTATGTCAGTCTCTGAAACGCGACCCACTGCCTACTCACAATTTGACGGCACGTTTGGGTGCCTCGAGAAGAAGTGGTGGCCCAAGACCTTGTTAAAAAAGTAATACGTTTCGTTGTGAAACGTAAGACCAAAAAATGTTAGATGGAGTTGTTCCGGGCACGTCTCTCGGCTAAGTAGATACCTCGGTAAAGGCGACCGACCCTGCGAATTGTCAGTTTTGGGTGATATACAGTCGAGTCTTTATGACTCCGCGCGGGTAATATGATTGCATGAACAAAACGTCTACTGACCCTTCTTGTGCGACGATAGTCCTAAAGGTTCCCACTAAACCGACAGACTTTGTGCTAGTATCGAGCTGCATGCGTGTCTTGACGACATCAAGAGGATAGAATGTAAGAATTTCAGTTACTCCCGCGATTGCTCCAGCCACGAAATTGGCCCAGAACGGCAACGCTGAGGTTTCCGTTTCATACATATGGCACCATATTTGTTAGAACGCAGAGTAGGTTGATCCATGGACGAGTAGACAGAGCGGACACGTGAGGTCAGACGAGCACTAAGATCCGAAAGTAGCATCCCAATTTTGACTTACGTTTTCTGTCCTTGGGTGCCAAAGCAGACATTATTAGGATGATCAAAGGTTTTCAAAATTCAGTCTACGGTCGGGTCGAAGTTTCGGGTGGCGGAATCGGAGACTGGCGGAGCTAGGTGGGTCGCGTATGTCGGACTTGAAACCAGAGCCCCTTTTCATTTATTACCTAAATCCGCTCCGGATGGGGTCCGAATAAGGAAACATTGCTGGTTTTCAATCCGCAATAACATTCAAGCAAAGTTTATTTTTCGCGGGCGCTCAGGTGGGACTCAACTCTTTCGTTTCGGCAGCCACCTTCCGGCGAGCTTCGACGCTTACAAATGGGAGGGAGCCCGTATAAATAGGACCCACGATGAGTCTTAGCACTAATTCTATCACCCACTTTTTGCACCATGTCGTCGACAACAACGCCAACAATGACGATGGAGCCTCCAGAAACCCGTGATCACGAGCACGACAAAAAAGGCCTAGATCATACTTCGCCAAACGAGTTGGAAAAGGGAAAAAGAGGATCCATAAATGAGGTTTCCGATGAAAAGGAAGGGGATTTTGAGATGGTTCATTGGGACGAAGGCGAAGTGGCCAAGTACGTTCTCATATGTCATAACTTTCAGAAATCTAACTTCGCGTTGATAGCCCTAAGAACTTTTCAACCGCCAAAAAATGGAGGATTGTTCTTATAATAGGCATGGGTTCGCTTTGTGCGTGAGTAACGATTTCCTTCTATAGCGTCCATATGTCTGACAGCTATTGTAGAACGACATGTTCTTCTATGGTGGTACGTTCCTGTATCTCGTCATTCGATGGATAAGACATTGAATATGCGCAGGCCTCCACCTATACACAAGTAGAAGAGGAATTCGGAATCTCCGCTGAAGTTGCCATCTTGGGGCTCAGTCTTTTCGTCGGTGGCCTGGGAATAGGTCCATGTGCGTATCAAAAAACGGAATCTACAACCGAAACCTCATCTCTACACAGTATTCCTTGGACCGTTGAGTGAATTTTTTGGAAGGGCTCCCGTAAGTGGTAATTAAAGGCGCTATACAGGAGCTTACCATTGTGCTAGATTTATCGTTACTCCTACCTTCTGTTCGTAATATTCAATATCCCAGTGGCCGTTGGACAGAATGCCGCTACCTGGCTTGTCGGGCGTTTCCTTTCTGGCGTATCTGGGGCCGCATTTCTCAGTGTAGCAGGTGGCTCTGTTTCAGATTTGTTCGAAGGCGAGGCTTTGAGCCTACCAATGGCCGTTTATTCGGCTAGTCCCTTTATGGGACCCGTTCTGTACGCTCTCTCACCCTCCAGAGTGAGTCTGGGATACTGAAGTCGTACACAGCGGTCCCATCTTTGCCGGCTTCATAAATCAGAATACCAGCTGGAGATGGACGTGGTATGTCCAAATTATTTGGGCAACGGTCGAGCTTGCGCTCCTCGTCTTTGCCGTTCCAGAAACGTATAGTCCAGTGCGTTGATCTATTTAACGTATATATGATATTCAGCTCTGATCCTAACCTCGTTTAGGTGCTGCTCAAACGGAAAGCTCATCATCTGCGCCAACAAACCGGAAACAAACAACTCCGTGCTCCTCTAGAGCTAGATAACCGGAGCATCGGAAAAACAGTGCTGATGAGCTGCACGGTCCCATTCAGTATGTGATTGTCTCCTTTTGCCTATGACCCAGAGACAATGCCGACACGATCGTACCAAATGTAGAACTGGTTGCAAGCGAACCGATGGCACTAGCTCTCAATACATGGACTAGTATCCTACTGGGTATTCTCTACATGTTTTTCTCGGCCTTTCCAATTGTTTTTACTGCACATGGGTTGTGAGTCACTCACCACTTGCGGTTTAATGTAATCTAACAGACAATCTCTCAGCAATTTACAGGAAAAGGGTCTCACCTTTATTGGGATTGGAGTGTAAGCTTGGGATTTTAAATTCACCGTTCTATTGCTAAGGGGGCCATTCATAGTGGTATTCTCGCTGCAACCTTGTGCGATCCTCTTTTCCAGAGGCGCCACTCTCGGATCACCGAGAGACTAGGGAAGAAGCCTCCACCTGAAGAGCATCTCGTTAAAGGGCTCTATGGCGCCGTCATCTGTCCAATAGCCCTGTTTTGGTTCGCTTTCACTACATATCCTAGCGTCCACTGGATTGTTCCAATCATCGCATCGGTACCATTTGGATTTGGAATGTCCGTTAAACACCAAGCCCTATTTCTAAGCATCACTAACCACCATTTTAAATAGGGTACTTGCTTATTCTTCAACGTTTACTTTTTTGGTGGATGCATATCGACCATATGCGGCATCTGCCATGGCGTCAAACTCGTTTATGCGTTCTGCCCTAGCAGCCGGCTTTCCCTTGTTCACTACACAGAGTGAGTTGCAGTTCCTCTTTTGGCTGCGCTCCATATGTACTGATCACCGGCGCCCATTCCAGTGTATGCGAGCCTTGGGACCGTTTGGGCGTCAGCTATCTGCGCGTTCCTTCTGCTCGGTTTAGCTCCCTTTCCGTTCGTACCACTTCTCTATTTCGAGAACGACCACTCACCTTCTTGCAATCAGGTTTTTATTTTACAAGTATGGCCATAGGTTAAGAAAAGGAAGCAAATATTGTCACGATGAGTAATAATGTTGGGAATATACGTTCCAAAAACGCTGTATCCATATACATCAGGTCAGACTCTTAATGCGAATTACTCAAAAGTCCATGTAATGGTCAATAGAAGATTTTGTCAAATGAGGGCTCGTCTTGCGAGCATTTATTGCGTCTATGATGGATCAGTGTACAAAATACAATCAACGGGAGGTCAGACGAGAGTGCCCGGGACCACGATGCAAGACAGCAATGCAATGAGATACAGCGATGTGCGGGAAAATGCGACGAGAAATGCAAAGAAAACAGTCATCAAGATATGGAAACTGGCCTGAGAAGCGCAAAAAGCTTGGGAGAAAACACCGACTCAACAGACCTAGCAAGGTCCGGAGTACGCGTGAGGGATTACTATAATTGGGCACGAAGGATTCTCTGGGAATCTGCAACTACGCCCGATGGTCGATAGCGCATCCGGCATCGGATACGAATAGAGCTGGGTCACACACGCCGACTGAACGGGTGCGTGGATAGTGCGGTCATAGAGTAGGGTCATAAAGTGTCATGATGGCATGAAAGGTTGACGTTATTTGAGCATAAAGAATGGGTTAATTTTCGTGGTTCCATGCCGAGAGGTCATGAGATCTGTAACGTTCGATTAGAATGAGGGTGGTTGGGGCGTGTAGAGATCACTCATACCTGGAGATGTGGGCGTAAATTACCCGGAAGCCGTTGACTCTTGTATCAGATCCGGCCATCACCATCCTCTCGATCTCCACGCTTCCCTGCGGACAGGGGGCGGAGAATAGGGCACTTCAGGTCTCAGGATCAATGTCTGCTTGCCGCCTCTTTTTCTCTCCGGGATCAGTCGAAAAACTCGAGCAATTTTGTATCGCATCATCAATACTGGGGGTGTAGGTTGGTGACGGCATTCGTATAAGGGAGGAGATGGAGGGCGAGGTGGCAAGTATGAGCTAGTGGTACAAGCAAGCAGATTAGAAAAAAAATTACAAGATAAATAAGCTACTCACTCTCGGTAACGTGGGTTGTTGCAGATTGAGGGGACGGAGAAAGACGAGTCCAGAGAATGGTCACTGGCGTACGACTTGGTCCTTGTCCTTGAACCGGATCGAGAGGCAAAATACATGGTGCACAAGAATGAAGGAGGAGAAGGAAAAAAGTGGGTATAAGAGGCCCGTCTATGAAGGGAAATAAAGGAAGGGTGGGGGTAAAGAGCCTGGGAGGGGTAGGCGTGATTGGCCAGAGAACAGACTTGGCTCCTATATATACTCGTCGTCTAATTATTGAATAGATGATGTTGAGATCCTCGGAAGAGTGGCGTCCAATAGCCAACCCGTAACCACGAGGCAATCGAAGGTGATTATAAGCCGTAGTAACATGAACGTTATGCTACATACGACAAATGGCAGGTTTCTGAGCCCATTGTTCGTGAATTGCGCATCGCCCTTTGTTGAGCCTTGGTAGCTACAAGTTGTTGGCGGCACCAGGTACGGAAAGAAGCGCGCGTTTTCAAACTCAGAATAGAGG
This sequence comes from Serendipita vermifera MAFF 305830, assembly GCA_000827415.1. Classification (NCBI taxonomy): domain Eukaryota; kingdom Fungi; phylum Basidiomycota; class Agaricomycetes; order Sebacinales; family Serendipitaceae; genus Serendipita; species Serendipita vermifera. The sequence goes on from KN824335.1 coordinate 150,988, forward strand.
CGCACTTGCCTCTCTGGGGTAACGCATGGCTTTCTAATGAAAGCAGTTGTTGTCAGTGATGGGATTCGACGATTTCTCAACAACATGTGCACGAGACCTAAGCCTCATGTCCAACGCGTGCTTGTGAACAGAGAGCCGACGAACCTGACATTGCCACATTCAAAGAACCTAGGATACGTGACTGTAGAGAAATCACTACAGGTTGGAGGATCCACGGCTGCTGATCTTTACATCTAGCGAGAGTGCGACGGTGGAGTTCCGGAGGGTGACGTTCCGAGGTTTTATGCTTCATTTGGGTAGTCAGTTGCCAAAAAAGTGGAATGAGGCTGTAAGCGAATGTGTGAGGCTAACGGCATTCAGTTAATAAACTTGCTGCATCCCTGCTTAGAGGATTCGGCTCACTGGAAGCATTCCGGTACCTGTCAACTCTTGCAGTGACATCTCGGCGGTAATTCGGATGTCACTTCATCCTGCAAACCTGTTCGAATGAGGGCCGATCGCGGTCTAGAGGACGCTTGTTAGCCGCAGACGGAAATTCTTTTTTTCACGGCCTTTCGGGTCGAACAGCTGATTCAAGAGAATCTTCGCCTTGTATAGAGGTCCTTTTTTACTACTGTTGTTTCGAGCAAGAGACCAACGCTTGTGATTAAATCAAGTGATTCCAAATTTCTGATCGAGGTGAAGCCGCTCGACCATCCAGAGTAAGGAAGGGCGTATTCAGTCAAAGTCAAGGCTTGAAGCCCAGGGCATCTACCTGTATCAACATTGATAACGGCTGTTATTCGGGTATGTCGAGCTTCCAGGAAGTACAGGGCGAGACAAGCGTCCAACCCTTCCACTCCTTTGGTCAGAACATTCCCTTGAGGACGTACTTTAGACAGATCGAAAACTTTGGCTAACGGATCCTTTCCCCCAAAGTGATGATTGGGCGGCAATATGGGAGACGACACCTATACTTTCTTTGGGGCCGTAACCTCAGAACCACGCGTATCCCTCTGATTATTGATTCCAATTCATGTCACAATCTGGACGACAATTAGAAGTGGCCTGACTCCAGAGTGTGTCAAAGTGGACCCAAGGAGCTGATCCTGTGGAACAAGCAAGGCGCGTAGCAACCAGCATTGGTGAAGAGAGGATGCTTCGGTGGCTTGGTGAGACGTTTCGGAGACATAAATCACGTTATAGCTGTGGTTATCATACTGAGTATATTATAGATGATAAATTATGGTAGAGGCTGAGGCAGGCTCAGCAACTATTCACTTCGAAGTCGGTTCTGCCATGTATCTTCAGTGACTTTTGAGCCAGAAATGTCAAGCTACGTACCACCAGTAGCGACGATTATCATTGGTTTTTGGGTCGCAGTACGCCTCTTTTGTTTCCGGTGATCAGTAAAGTTTGCGCGTATTTCGCGCCCATAGAACGTTATTGGACCTTGCGGGTAGGAACGGATCCAGTTTAAGACGCGCTTGGCGTCATCTATAGATCCGAATTGGAGATACGCTGCACCAGTGGGCCATCCGTTCTTTTTTGCTGGAAAGGGTTATTAGAATTAATTTTTCGATAAAAGAGACGTGACTCACATATTCTGATATGTATCAAGTTGCCCAGCCTCGCGAATGCCTCGCGAAGCAAAGCTTCGTCCAGGGCACGCAAGGGCAGTCCCCATATCCGAAGCGTGTCGGATGGCAAACACATAATTGAATCCCATTCAAGGCGATCCATCCTTGTTCCGTATTTGGCACAAACGCCAGCACCCAAACTAGGCATTTTCCCCGCAGAAATGGATTTGATCATATTTTGGGCGCTATGTGAATGTAGAAAGTCGACAAATGCAGTGCCAATCTGCGATTCACTGGATTTTCCTGCGTTTGAATGAATCAATTTCTCGGTGATGACATGAATGGGAAGCTAAAGCGTACCAAATCTCAGGTCTACTACTTCACCAAAGGGCACAACACTATCCAGTAAACCCCACGGATTTGCCATCACACTTGCTGGCACGTTGGATAGATGTACAGTACAGTAACTCCGTGAATCCACACGCATTGGGTTGGGTGCGAAAGGCAATCTCTCAGGTCCCTGCGAGACGACGTAGTCAACGTGAAGCGGCCTTCCGAAGAGATAAAGTGGCGTCTGAGTGAGCTGTTTATAGCATGCGTCTGCATCTTCCTGCCATAGGAACTGAACCTGCATGTTTCCTCGTGGACGATTATTCTGCTTGTCCGCTATATGTGATTTCAGACATGGTCAGTCCGGGGGAGAAAATGGACTTACGTATCTTGACGTCAATTACTTGGCCATATTTGCTAAATTTTGCGACGATCTCTCGCTTGTCTTCCAATAGCTCAGCCGGGACATTACCAATCCAGAGGGTTGAACTCGCTCGTAACGTTTGGAGTGAAAGTCCTCTGTACTTTTGGTCATTCTTCTGTTCTGATTGAATGACCAGTCTCTCCATGCTAGGTGTCGGTTTTGGAGGGTTCAGAACTGATAAGTATTGCGTCTCATCAATCATTTCGACTGTGAGGGGTTCTTGAACCAAGGATGTTTTCAGCCTTTCCAAGAGAGAACGCGCGTTAACCGCGTCGTCTTGCGTCGCGAATTTGATTAGGACGTCAATCCTCGCCTTCTTTTCGTCAATCCGAGTTGGCACTAAACAGCTCTGAGTAAGGCTATCTGAGGTTTAAAAAATAATTACACACCAAGATACAGCTGTGCGGCCATATATGAGCTTACAGCTTTCACAAGGTCGCTACGAACTCCTTTAAAGTCTCGTATGATGAGAAACTGGCTAGCATGAGCGACAATGGCGCCCTCTTGATGACGCACAGACATATTCTTTGCAGAAGAGTTGCGCGATAAACCGTTTCTTTGTTGTATTCCCAAGTCGGTATTGCTCGAGCGAGCCCGTTTGGACGGGGTTCTTTCCGCGGGGTATTTTTCCCACGTATTACGCGTATTTTGGGGAGTACCCAGAGGTATAAATTGTTTATTTTCGTCTGAACGCCTTAGTTTATCTCCCGCGGCCCTTTTCAATTGGATACGCTTCTTTGGGAGTTGGATCTCCGATTCGGCCCAAAAGTGTTCTCCAGCAGGACGTAATGCTGAATTAGACAGATTTGGATCATTTCCAAGAGTGTCGCCTTCTGCAAAATAGTGCGGTTTATTTGCGACGATCCCAGGTTTGGCTGACCGAATGGGGGTGGACGCCAAAAACCGACGATATGAATGTACTACAGGTTTACTGGATTTGACAATAGGTATGCGGCGTTTCGATAGACCGGAAAGCATTCAAACCGGGGTCGTGGCGGAGATTGAGTTCATTTCGAGGGTCAACCAGCGCAAAAGCTGCGCTCTGATTCGCTTCGTTTTAAGATGACGCGAAAACTCACACGAATCATTGAACGGCGAGCGCCGGCTCCAGAACTTAGACCCGACTGGATAAATGATCTCACTATGTATATATGTAATAGCTACCCTTTTCCTGAGAAGATGAGCGTTGCTTCGACCCAACCTCAGACATGGCAAAAAGTACCGGGTCACGAATTCTTGGTTATCTCAGAGAATGGAGAAAGTTTATAGCCTCCAAACGAGTGATCCCCACTCTTAAAGGTGGGGTTTCCCTATTACATTCACCTGACTCTTCACAATTACTTGTAAAAGGAAACTAAATAGAAACTAATATTTAGGTGTTCTGGCATATACCTTGGCTGTGGCCCTTATTTTTATCAAAAAATACGATGACCTCTCGCGTTACCCATTGGCACTCAGTTCAATGATCATAGTGACAGTCGCTGGGGGTCCAGGAAAGACTATAGGAGCATGTCTACAAAGCACCGGTCTCGCTATGGCCGGCGTTTTACTGGGCTGTGGATTTTTTGCCATCCTAGCTTTGCTCGCCGCGGCTCCCGTCGCCCAAGGGATTGTCCTCGCAATGATCGTGTACTGTAAGTGTATAACATAACCCTAGCTTTCTTTATTTTTACTGAGTGAGAGGTAGTGATGGCCATAGTAAGGACTCGCGGTCAGCGATGGTTCACCTTTGTACTTCTGTCTATTCTTGTGGCATTCAACGGGGTGAGTTATGCACTTATAACTAGAGCACGTACTGAGATTTACATACACAGATTTACACACCGATGCTTTCCGGTAATACTTTCAATCCCATGTACCTACTCGAATATCTCAAGTCCTATGCTTGGGGCGCCGCGATTGTAATTTCTGTCAATTTCTTCGTCTTTCCAAGAACATCCGAACGTGAACTACGAAAGACGATGGTCACGTCCCTGGAGCACCTTGCTACGTTCGCTGCTCTGATTGGAAAGGCGTACACCTTGACTGGAACAGAGGAAGATCAAGAAGCAAGAGAACTATTGAGTCAGACAGTCAAGGCAGACTTTACTTTCCTGACTGAGAAAATAAACGAAACCTCTGTGGAAATCAATTGGTCCGTATACTCTATGGAGGGTAAGAGTTGATCATAAATATATCTAATGTGCTTATATTTGTCTAGATTACCAGAGGTTTACAGACCATATTCGATTGCTGCAACGGACCCTCATCACTGCGCATATTTCGCTGCTTCGCCTCGACAAAAAGGATATTGACGTATTCCGCGATACTATCCTACCTCCTACCAAGGCGTCGTTTATGCGACTGCGACGCGATATAGACCTTACCATAAGGGAAATTGGAGATTCTCTGGGATGCGGACCCATGTTTGTAGAGGCTACCCAGTCGGGATATTTGGAATACCTCGACAGGGAGCGCGCCGCCGATGCCGCCGGCAAAATACAGCCCGTACGGCGAACATCCACTGCCAAATCGACCCTCGTTGGTGCAGCACATACTAATAGGCAGGAAGGAAGAAATATTACCGGCAAAGAAGCCGCAGAAAGTCTATTTCAAGTTTCCAAAAGAGTTCAACAGGAATTGGGAAGCGAAACTCCTGCACAAATGGACTCCACCCGGCCGAGCACACCTGCACACCATGATACAAATAATGGGCCCCAAACACCCCGAACAGCCCCAGAAATAGACACTCAAAGAAAGGGCTATCATATCTCGTCAGAATCACCCTTGAACAGTACGGTTCCCGTCGCACCCTCCAAAAAGAAGTATGGGCCTGCGAAGATTAAGGAGCATTTCAAAGAGTTCGAGGCCGCCCAGAAGAAAGTCCTCGTCGAAATATTAACTTCATCGGATATCGATCAAGATGCCCCACTTAAAATACATGAACCGGGACCTTCGATCAGTGAGCTATACGGCGGGGACTATCTACGTGGAAATGTCGAAGAAGGAGACTTGCCAGACTCCATTGTCCGATGTATCAAGGTACCGGAAAGCTCGCAATCTACCCCGGCAATTTCTTCTTCGAAGGGAGGTCAGGTTAATAATGAAAAAACCCAATCGAGAGTATCAAATGAACATCAAGATCAGGGTAGAGAGGCAAGCGAAGATGATGACAGCAGCACGGTCCAGCCCACACCTCAATTCAAGCGAAACGAAACCTTGGTTAGAGTTTATTCATTGCTCTTCGCATGGGAGTAAGTACTCTCCTCCTCCATTTCTATACTCTAACTGGTTGATTTGACAGTGGCTTTGTTAAATGCCTTTCAACCCTTCACGCCGAAGCCCTCAAAAAAAGACGTCGCCGTTTCCATTTTCATGTGTACGAAACTATTGTTCGACCTGGTCGTAAAGTGATGCCAGATATTGGTATCGACGATAGCGATGAGTTGCAAGAAGAGGCCAGAGAGCTTTCAACCATGGAAGCACTGGCGCTTTTGGAGAACAAACCGTATACGCCTCCAAGCAGCACACTATTTCACAAGATTGGAAATATTAACCAATGGCTTTCTGGGGATACAAGTGTTTTCGCATTCAAAAGTGCTGCAGCGGCTAGCGTGTTTGCTACATTGAGCAAGTGTATTTCGAATTGGAAGTATATCTGCTGACCGGATCGAGTAGTTTTCGCGGAGACTACAAGGCAATGGTTCATTAATTATGGATTGACGTCTGGGCTCTTAACGTGCATCGTCGCGCTTGCTCCAACTCTTGGGTAAGTAGTTCTGAGTATGATAACATATTGCTGATCAAGTTAGCCAGAGTCTACGGACATTTGTCTTCCAGATCTGCGGCTCCGGAGTTGGTGCCATGGCAGGATGGACTATTCTACAAATTTTCAAGGGTGTCGGTGGATATTCTTACAACCCGTAAGCCATGATATATAATGAGTAATATATAATGTAACTGACCGATGTCTTCATAGCTATGGGATCTGCGCCTTGCTCGGTATCTTCAGTGTTCCTCTACAGTATTGTGTATACGAAAATGCCCAACTTTTCGTACTTGCATTTCTGGCCTTAAACTCGGCTTCATCTGTCGTCATCATCGAATATCTCAACGTTGACTATTTGGGAAACACGGCCTTCGATAGCCCAGCTCTTCGAGCGGGAAAGTATATGGTTTCACTGGGAGTGGCACTTGCCATTGTCATAACCTTCCAGTTATTTGTTCTTCGAAATCCTGCTAGGAGAACACTTCGAAAGGCAATCGGCGCACTCGTCTTCTCCAACCTAGCATACAATACGATCCTTCAGGCCTACGTTCGCGCTGTTATGCCGCCTAATCCCGAGCACCGCGGAAGACCGGCAGTACTGAAGAGGATCGAACGAGAGCTCAAGCATCGTGAAGCCAAGATGCAAATGCAAATAATAGATATAGGCTCGCTCATGGCGTACGTTCGTTTCACTACCAGGTGGAAATCAGTCTGACTTGAAACTCAAATAGGTATGCTTCGGTCGAGCCATCCTTCACTACACCGTTTCCCGGAGAAACCATACAGAAAATTGTTCAAGCAAATCAGATCATCCTCGATCGCCTGAGAGAGGGAAGGGCTGCCATAGGAGCTGAGCCCTGTGATCCCTTTATCCTGGAGAACATGGTGTCGGTATTGTCTCCTTACCGACGTCGAGCATCGCGCAACACCAAAATCGGCTTATATTTGTGTGCCATGAGTCTGATGAGCAAGAGTCCGCTGCCTCACGATTCCGATGTTTCACAAGCCATGCTCAATCACTTCATTCACGATGTGTTGATACTGAGTAGCCAATTGCTGCAGCATGAGAACGGTAGGAGGGCGATCCATGGAGGCAAGTAAACAGCTGGTTGTTGATTCACTATCCCGATTGACCATTAATAGGTTCCTATACTAGGTATTTATTCTACTTGATTAACGTCAGTGGCGTACAGACACAGCTACACCGTATAAATGCGGCCTGTCGCGAGCTTTTTGGGGTTCTCGAAGACAACCCGGAGCTTCGTTAACTCTACATATATCAAGGATACAGTGACATGTAGCTAGTTGTTCATCCTACCTTGAAGAGAAAGTTCTCCAATGCAAACACGTGCTCGCCGGTTGCCAAAGCCCGTCGCCCAATGTCTTGTGCAACTATCCAAAGTAATTATTTCTGTAGAATTAGCATAAATTTCTTTGGCATAACTCGATCGTGTGTTCAAAAATAGTACCGGCTATGACGGCATGTAGCCGGCGGCAAGGTGGCATTGATTGGTTTGGACCGTCTTCTCTGCTTCTTCGTCTCAACCGTAAAGATGGCAAAGCAGAAAAAGTCTCCGGTTCTGCGCTATTTGAGAGACTTTGGGAAGTTTATAACCTCCAAACGGGCAATCCCGACACTAAAAGGTCCCAAAATTCGGTTCATCCATCCCGGCTTTCGACTAACCGACATATTTAGGCACTTTGGCGTACACTTTGGCTATCGCCCTGATCTTCATAAGAAAGTATGATGATTTGTCGAGCTTTCCGCTTTCTCTAAGTGCTATGATAATCGTCACTATCGCTGGTGGGCCAGGAAAGACTATCGGCGCATGTCTTCAAGGAGCGATCATGGCCATGGGCGGAGTTCTTCTTGGATGTGGCTTCTTCGCAATTCTTGCTCTTCTAGCCTCGGTTCCTGTCGCGCAAGCAGTCATCTTTGCAATCATTGTGTATTGTCAGTGTTCTTCAACAGGTGTCTCCCCTATACTGATGCTGCAATAGTCATGTCGATACTCAAGACTCTGGGCTTGAAATGGTTTGCCTTCTCGCTTCTTGCCATTCTTATGGCTTTCAATGGGGTATTTGTCTTCTTTGCCTAGTTATTCCAAACGACTAAACAAGTCATATCCAGATCTACACGTCTATCCTCTTGAACAATACGTTTAGCTCTACATATCTTCTGGAATACCTTAAGTCATATGCATGGGGTGCTGCGATTGTCCTGGCTGTCAACATTCTGGTGTTCCCGAAAACCTCTGAACGAGAGCTTCGCTCCACAATCGTAACATCTCTGGAACATATCGCTACATTCGCTGCTCTTATAGGGAAAGGATACACCTTGACCGGAACTGCAGAAGATAAAGCAGCGAGGGAGCTTCTCAGTCAAACCATCAAAGCGGACTTCGCCTTTCTTACTCAAAAAATCGACGAGACGTCGATAGAAATCTGCTGGTCCAAATACACAATGAATGGTACGATACTTTATTGAAGAGGGTTCTTGATGGTCGCTCAGTTCCCGCAGATTATCAAAGATTTACCGACCGAATCCGCATGCTCCAACGGACTCTGATCACTGCTCACATCTCTCTCCTTCGTTTTGACGACCAAGATGTTGAAGTCTTCAGGGATGATATTCTACCTCCAACCAAAATAGCGTTTACGCGCTTGCGTCGAGATATTGATCTCACTATTCGTGAAATCGGAACCGCATTGGGATGTGGCCCAATGTTCATTGAAGCTACGCAGTCAGGTTATTTGGAATGCTTGGATCGAGAACGTGCCGCAGCGATGGCCGGAAAAGCGCCACCAGTGGAGAGAAAGGCAACTGCGAAGGCGGCTTCTACAACATCAAAGGGTCCCGAAAATCAAGATGAAGAGGAGACCGCCGGCGATGATGTAGCGGAGAACTTGCTCAGTGTCGCCAAGAGACTTCAGTTGGAGTTGGGAACCGAAACCCCTGGGCAAATCGAGTACACACACCCAGATACTCCAACACAGGCTACAACAACGGTCGGCGCGACAACAGCCATCGGTACAGCTGGTACGAATGCGAAGGGCAAAGGATCTCCTATTTCACCCAAAACGCCAGTACCCGCTGACCGAGCTCCCGTGGAGTCTTTGGAACCAAAATCATCAAAGAAAAAATATGGCCCAGAAATGATCAGAACACACTTTGAGGAATTTGAAGCCGCGCAAAAGGACATTTTGATCGATATCCTTACTTCCTCGGATTTAGGCGATGATGCCACTCTCAAAATACATGAACCAGGTCCTTCAGTGCACGAACTTTATGGTGGAGATTACCTGCGTGGAGACGTAGAGGAAGGCGATATTCCGGGTCTCACTCTAAAGCGCAGTAAATCTTCCAACACGCCAGCAGCCAGGTCGCTCGCTCCTGTATCTACAAAGCAAGAAGCAAAGGTTGATGAGGAAAACCCACCGGAGAAGAGAGATTCCAGCGACTCTCCGATAGAAGACGACGAAGATGATGATGAAGACAGTAGCTTGGTTGGTCCAACCCCTCAATTCAAACGAAATGAGACACTGGTTAGGGTCTATTCACTGCTTTTTGCATGGGAGTACGTTCTATCCCCCTTCTCCTTGAATTTGTTTTCACCGCGATTAATATTACAGTGGCTTCGTTGAAGTTTTGTCGGCTCTTCATGAAGAATCTTGTCGCAAACGACGCTATGGTCTCCACTTTCATGTCTACGAGAACTTGATTCGACCCGGTCGAAAGGCAATGCCCGACGTTGGAATTGAAGATCACGAAGAACTACAGGAAGAAGCAAGAGAACTCTCAATCAAGGAAGCACTTGCACTTTTAGAGAATAAGCCATTCACCCCCGTCACAACTACGATATTGCAAAAAATTGGAAAGTTCAATGAGAAGCTCTCGAGCGATACTAGTGTGTTCGCCTTCAAAAGCGCAGCGGCTGCTAGCGTATTCGCTACTTTGAGTGAGTTTTGGGTGGAGAAGCGATGCAAGGTAGCTGATGAATCACTTTTAGTATTCGCCGAGACGACGAGGCAATGGTTCATCGATTATGGCCTAACAGCTGGACTATTGACGTGTATTGTCGCACTTGCGCCAACCCTAGGCCAAAGCCTCCTGACCTTTGTACTTCAAGTTTCTGGCTCTGGAATCGGCACCTTAGTCGGCTGGACGATTCTACAAATCTTTAAGGGCGTAGGTGGACATTCTTATAACCCGTGAGTAGTTGATTGGCGGCCTATCTAAGCCTATTTTTCTGAATTTTCTGCTCCAGTTATGGCATGTGCGCTTTGCTGGCTTTAGTTGCGGTCCCATTAGAGTACTGCATATACGAAAAGCCGCAGCTGTTCGTACTCGCCCTCCTGGCTCTCAACTCCGCTGCCGCCATTGTTATCATCGAGTACATCAATGTTGAATACTATGGCCGCACAACATTTGATACGCCAGCCCTCCGAGCTGGCAAGTTCATGGTCTCGCTTGGAGTCGCTCTTGCCATCGTAATCACCTTCCAACTGTTTGTCCTGCGCAAACCTGCAAGAAGAACCCTCCGCCTGGCAATAGGCAATCTCGTATATTCGAACTTGGCATACAACACCATACTTCAAGCATATATCCGTGCTGTACTACCCGCAGACCCAAAGCAACGCGGCAAACCAGCTGTATTAAAGAGGATCGAGCGAGAGCTTAAATATCGCGAGGCTAAAATGCAAGCTCAGATCATAGAGATGGGTCCGTTAATGGCGTATGTCACCTACATTTTCCTGACTACAACTCGATGCTAACCCCTTGATAGCTTTGCTTCAGCAGAGCCATCCTTCACTCAGCCGTTCCGCGGGGAAATTATACAGGAAATTATCCAAGCCAGTCAAATCATTCTCGACCGGCTGAGAGAAGGCAGAGCGGCCATCGGCGTTGAACCTTTCGAACCATTCATTCTACAAAATTTGGTAACCGAATTGTCGCCTTACCGCCGACGAGCATCTCGAATCACCAAGACCAACTTATACTTGTGCGCAACAAGCTTGATGAGCAAGAGTCCTCTACCACACGACTCCGATTTTTCTCAAGTTTTGCTGAATCAATTCGTTCACGATGCACTGCTTCTAAGCAGTCGACTCGTGCGAACAGAGCAAGGCGCAAGAGCTATTCGAGAAGGTGATGACTTCACAAGGTATTGGTTCTACCTAATTAGCGTCAGCGGCATCCAGACCCAAATAAGGCGTATCAATATGGCCACGAAGCAGTGGTTCGGTGAATTGGAAGATAATCCATGGATTCGCTGATCCTGCGTAGAATATCGTGCAGCCAATTGTTCACCTTTTGAAGAGAAGCTTCCCCGACTCCAACACATGCTGGGCATTCTTCATGTGATCTAGATTATCTTACCTCTGATCCATATCTATAATCGTGAAATGTTGACATCTTCTTACTCTATGAAGAACCCATGGTCGAGTCAAAGCTGCATGTAATCACAAACGAGACGAGCAAAGAATACAGAGGGACGGATCAAAAAGCTGCAGCATGATTGCAGGGCAAAGAAGCGCGCAGTATCGCCGCTCGCACCCACAGTCCATCAAAAAGCGAAATAGAGACGAACAATGCAACACGTAGTCAAATAAGGTTGAAAGTACACGGAAAGATTCACGAGGATCCGGCTAGTGATCTGAGGACTGTCCAGCTTGAACGCTTTGGATTGCGCGCCTTCATGGTGGCATCTCGTGTATTGTTAGCTGCATTTGTCGATGATGAAAAAGATGGGTTGGTGCCATTTGATTGCCAGGAGGAGGAGCCGCCGGTACTACCGGCTGAATGGACACGATTAAGAGGAATCATCAATGAAGGCGACATTGGGTGCGCGGTACCAGTCGTCCCATAGGAGAAAGATTCGCGTCGTATGGTCCCGCTGCCGGTATTTTGGTGGCTTTGGGACGAATAAACAGATTGCGTGATCATGGAATCGTCAACGGCGGTGCCGTGTATTTGGTGGCCATAGTTGAATAGACTGGCGAAGTGGGGTGGCTGATGATCACCAGAATGGTGAGAGGGAAGGTTCGGTGATTGAAAGGTATGTTTGGGTTGCAGGTGAGAGGATGAAGAGGGCGTATGCGAATGAGTTTGTTGCTTCTGTTCAGGTGGTGCAGATGGCTGGGATTGTGGTGAACTCGCTGGATGTGAGAATGACGCAAATGAAGCTCCAGAAGACGATGGCGTTACTGCTGTCGCCAAGTCGAGTGCATTCGTATCGAAGTCTAAATATTGGTCCATCATTTGATTATAGCTTGCCATGCCCGTGGTGCCAGGAGAGAAACCTAAAGATCCCGTTGACATTGAGTGGTGTCCCCCTGGATGCCCGTGAGGGTGTTGATATGTCTGGTAACCATGTAAATCGAGCGCCACAGCCGCCGCCGAAAGGCTCCCCATTGACGAGCCAGGTGCACCAAAGAGCGAGGGGGATGTGAAAGGCGGATGCATAGAGTTGAATGCGTGTAACTGCGCATGCGATTGAACCGGTGTACGTTGCTGTTGGGAATGATGATGAGAATGCGCGGAATGTCCCTCTGGAAGGGAATGCGAGTGATGTAGTTGTGCGTGTGAATGACGATTTGGAGATTGATTTTGAGGAGGCCCAAGACTATGCACGGATTGATTCGGAGTCCCAACGGGGCTAAAGCCCTCACCATGTTCCCCAGAGTTGAAGTTGTTGGGCTGATGCATCGGGCTGTGCCCCGCATTGATCAGAGCGTCGTATGTCAGTCCGTAACCGGTCCCATCAATGTTCTGGAATGGGGTTTTAACCGGACTGGAAGTTGTAGTCGTAGTCGATCGGGAAAGTCCCATTTGGAGACGGCTTTCCGAAGGGGGTTGAGAAAAGCTTCGCGAATGAGATGGCCCCGAGGGATGGTGCGAGTGCGGATGATGCTGTTGCTGGTGTTGGCCCTGGTGATGATTATGATGATAGGATCGACCCTCCATCTGCGCCCCGTGGTCTTGTCCGATTCTATCCCCACTCATGCTGGCATGCCTAACGAGGCTAGCTCCCGGACCATTGACGCTCTGGGGTAGAGTGCCATACATTCCCATGCTAGAAAAGCTCCGGGTCGGCGGTGAGTTGGGGCCTGGGGTACCGGGTGGAGGTGTGGACCCGTCATGCAGAAGGGTCTTTGAGGGATCAACAGAAGACGGGCTTCCCAATACGGAATTGCCGAGAACCGCTTCAAGGTGCTCAATTGCCTCTAGGTTGTTGAGGTCTTGTCGGAGAGCTTGGGCCATTTCGGGAGACTGAGCTGCACTGGCAAGGTTGATGCCCGCAATGCCCATTCCAGCACCAAGGGCGCTAGAAGAGCGGCTGGCATTTGGGTGATGACCTAGTGCTCCTAGATCAATACCCGCTCGTGCAAAGCTGGGCATGCCATCTGGTCCTGTACCACCAAGAAGGAAGCCACCGTTGCCTCCAAAACCAACACCCCTCCCATGGAACAGATCTCCGGCATATCTGAAAACGCATCAGAAGAGTTTTAATTTAGCGGAAATAAGATGACGAACCTGTGATGAGAGCTCAATGACATTTGCAAATTGGCGTTGTAATCATCCATGCCCGATATCGAGCTCCCCGTATCACCAATGGCGGCTTCAGAGTGCATCAAAAGCTGTGATGACGAGGATGGGAGGTCATAGCGATCGATAATGGTCTGTTGGTTGGCCCAACCACCCGCTGATAAGCCAAACTCAAAGTCCAGCCCATTGAGCCCTCCATGAGTAAGAGGCCCGAGACCATTGAGACCCAAACCAGAGTTCGAGCCATATCCTGGATCCAAGTGTGAAAATTGGGCATGAGAACCAAAGAGACCATTGGTGTTTGATTCGGTGGCATGTTCCCCGTAACCCTGTGTCCCAGAAAGCCAGCGCTGTGAATACCACGCTGCATTCCCCAGTTTGGATGGGTCACCCATAGGCTGGTGCTGATTTAGCTGTTGTTGAGGATGCTGATGAGGTGATTGCTGTTGCTGCTGTTGCTGCTGCTGTCGTTGCGTCGCAAAGTGCTCACCCCGATCAGTGTTTTGCGCATTAGACGGACTTCGCTGCCGTGATGGCACGTTTGAGCTATCAGAAGAAGGAGGCAGTGATAGCGATGCATTGTTTCCACCATCATGTTGGCCGAACCCCTTAATATCCTCTGATTGTTCGTAGTCGGGATCATCGGTGTCCATCAACGGAGTCTTTGGAAATTCGTTGGAACTCTCTTCAGCAGTAAGCCCAGCTACGGCTAAATCGTCGTCCTCCTCGGGAGTCGAGGCCAAAATCGGTTTTTGGTCCATGAGCATTTCCTGACTCTGTAGGTGATCGGGAGAGACATGAATCGGGAGAGATCTATCAACTCCACTATTCATCTCGGGTGATTTGAAAGACGCGGGCAGGCCGTCATCGTCCCCCCTCTTCTTCTTCAGGGGTCTTGTCGGTCGTGGTTTGTAGCCCGCCTTTTCGTAAAGATCAGGGAATGCATTCCTGAACCGGTCACGAAGATCAGTGCTTCGCCTCGAGGCGAGTGCGGGGCTCTTGGCGATGACCGCCCATACAGTGCCATGCTAGTGGTGGACAGTGAGGATTCCTAGTGGAGCAGTGGAATGAAATTGAGAGGGGGCTGCACCTTTTCAAAGCCTTCTCTCAGTGCCTCGTCCTCTTCCTTGGTAAACGGACGTCGTTTCTTACTCCTACTCTTCTCGAAAATGGTGAGAGAGTCGGGTAGCTCGGTTCGCTTGGCCCGATTTGAATTCGCGCTAGAAAGATGGGTTTTGGCGTTTGGATACAGATGCCGATATGCTTCTGGAAAGTAAGTCCGGAACCTGTGCGAAATTTTTTAAAAATATTAAAACTCAGCATAACGGCCGGCAGAGCCACAAAACAAAGCGTCATACCTGTCCTTGAGGTCGACGGGCGTCCGGTCAATGTCAAACTTGAGTTCGGTATCGTCCAGCATGGACTTCCAGTTGCCGACACCGTGCTAGAGAAAGTAGACGAGGCTTAGCGTATCTTAGTGACCCTCGGATGAAATGACCAACTTTGTTACACCCGTCCACGAGCATCTTCGTTTCCTCAATAGTCCACTTC
Source organism: Serendipita vermifera MAFF 305830 (assembly GCA_000827415.1). Taxonomy (NCBI): domain Eukaryota; kingdom Fungi; phylum Basidiomycota; class Agaricomycetes; order Sebacinales; family Serendipitaceae; genus Serendipita; species Serendipita vermifera. The sequence goes on from KN824335.1 coordinate 166,149, forward strand.
TTTCGGACCTTTTTCTTGGCCCCCGCGTCTCCGCTGCCGCTACTCGTGCCATTCATGGTCGCGCCCTGCATGCCACTGATTCCCGTGTCCTGGTCCTCGACTTTCATCGGAAGATTGTCACGTCCTGAACCATTTAAAGAGTTCTGATGCTTGCCGTGTCCGTGTAGGAAGAGGGTAGGGTCGCTCATGTGGGGATTATTGTACGCTTGTTGCGAGTTTGCATAGGAAGACACTGTATCGATGCCCATCTCGTCTCTGAATCGTACTCGTTCGTTATTCTCCGCAGTTTCATCCTGCAAGCCCGATGGCGAGAGGTAGTGCTGAGAGGGCAACGATTGGCGTCTCAATTTAGCTTTCGGAGTCCCGTCCATTGCTCGTGATAACTTGTAAAGGATGATATACCACCTGGAACTGCTGAAACTGCCTAGAATACCGTGATGGGGGACCGGTTAGCGTTGGGTCCAGACGCAAATCGGCGCTCTTTCTAATTATCCTACAACCCGAATTCGTTCTCCAGCCCGAAACGACCTTGTATAACCTCTGTTTCGTGAAAAGATTGAGCAGAAGATGGCTGCTGACGTGGTCAGCCTCTGAGCACTGACCCAGCCGACCTCGACCCTCGCGTGCAGTCGCGTACCTGGCCTATGATTTAACGATTCTTCGCTTCAAACTTTGTTGGGAATAGCTCGTAGATAACAACTGCAAAGCTACGAAGAAATGACGACGCGGTGGTAATGGTCGAAAGAGTAATAAGCCCCGTGAGGATGTCGGGTGGGGAAACGTAAAAATTGATCGAAGTGGGGGTACTTAGGGGATAGTTTCAAGGGTCCCGAATCGACTCCCCTATCAATCTCAACGCTAACTCAGCTCTCATCTCTCGTCCTCAAGGCTAAAACGTGGTCAGTGGCAGTTTCCGTTGCTCATGAGATCTCCCGCCCCAGCGCCTCGGCCTATACTTGCTTATTATCGACTCAGGAACAGCTTGGAGGTTGGTTATATGATCTGTGATCTGAACTGATCGAAACGCACGCTACTTGCGCCGGCGAGAGAGGGAAGACACAAAACTGAAGGCGGGCACTGCGCAAGATAATGGGCCTATCACATGAGACGCCGAACGTGGGGAAGGATAAACAGTAGAGCCTCGACTTTTCCATAGAGGCACTGTGTCACGCGCGGGACGGAGCTTTCCACCAATAATACCCACCATGGTCGTCACATGCAGGGGATAGATGCAGAAGAAGTTTCGACGTTTGCGCAAAAATTGAATTAGCTGGCAACCTATTTTCCACTTCTAATGGTCTTGTGGCGTCAGTTTAAATGCTCATGCCGTTACCAGACCACCCTCATTTCGAACGAATCCTTCGAGGCCCTCCATCTTCTCCAACCATGCAGTCAGCGTGCCCGCCAATCCCTCGATCTGAGGCCGTGACAGGACCCGTGGCTGTACCCACGTGATATGAGCTTTGGCAGCGGGTTCATCCAGTGTACCAGCAATGAGCTTTAGGCTGGCAGGTGTAAATGCGGGGTCAGGAAGGAGTACGGATGGTACAAGGCAAAAAGATGCATACCTGAGGGCCTTCATGACCAAATGTTCGACTTCACCGAGCGGTGTCTGTGTTTCTTCTGCGATAGTTTGGAATGATAATGTGCGCTCAGATGCCTTTCTTCTGAAAACACTTTCGATAAGGGCCATTAGGCAAATCTTTTGCCGAAGGAAGGTATAATGCTGTTGAAGAATTGGCTATATAGAGCTTAGAACTGAGTCGTTGACGGGCTGAAGCCATAATGTCTTACCTCCTTTGGGAACAATGGTACAAGGGAATCAAATTTGGCGATATTTCCTTCATTAAAGGAAAGCAAAAGATTCCTTAGCCATTGTTCAGGAGTGTGCTCGAGTGCGTCAAGAACAGGGTGCATAATCTAATTGGAGAAGACTGTCAGGGGGCCCGAAACGACGCGTATCCTGAACTCACTAGTTCACCAAAGTTGTAAATGCTGTCCGCTAACAAGGCGCTGATACTCAGGTCCTTTGCACGTTCGAATCGTTGCTTGCTCGTGAGATCTGTTTCGATGTCCACACAAGCCAGATATAGCAGTGAATGACGATAATATGGCGCATATTCCCCTTTAAGCTACGAAACGACCTCAATATTGCTCATAAATGAGAAAGAAGGGCCGTCGATCTCACCTTGTGATAATCTGCCTTTACTTCATAATAGGCAGCACTGACACTTCTGTCCACTCCATCGACACCCTCCAGCAGTTTTCCTGCCTCTTCGAGGTCCGCTCTCGATCCCAAGACGTCAGAGAAGAGCAATTTAGCATGCGCGAGGGTCACGAGCACGAGCGCGTGTGCTTGGGGGTGATCGGCCACTGGTATACGATCTTTAAGGGACACGAGGAAAGGGAGATGCTGTGGTGATTCCGCTGATTATAATGAGAAACAGAAACGCGATCAGTCGGTGAGGGGCCCCTCTTTGGAACAACGAGGCTTACGCGGTATCTCCTTCGAGACCTTGACGCCAATCTGGGCCAGGCGCAGCTTATCAAGCTTTCCCTGGAAATCTGATACAAACTTGTTGAACAGATCGAGTTGGTATGGTTTGGAGCCGGGGCTGTCCAGAAACTCGAACACGGCCAATGTCAGTTGATGCCACAGTCTGTTTCCAATGACGTATGAGGATAAATTCATCAATTAGGAGGTAGAATCTCAACTGTAGCATGAAAAAATGACGTACTTTCTGTCATAGTAAGCCTGGAATTTGCCCACGAGTGGGTGCAATGATTCAGGAGTTTCATGGAGTAGCTTTGCCAGGTAATCTTCAACTTCTCGTACAGGCATTTTGGTCGTTCAAGCTATCTCAACAGCTTTCTGCTTGCACAAAATTGGAAAGGGGTTGGGTACGCGTGTCGTCCAAACAAACGCCACTCTTGATTTCCCGTTCAATTGGGCCTTCAATAGTAATTCACGGTCAAATTATTCTACAAATAGAAAAATATTCGCTCATACGATTACTGACGAGTTTGGTTGAATCATGATGCCAAACGATATTCTTGTCTGCCCGGCGGCCCAGCCCCTGGTCAACATCGATTCAGATTCATTATCAGCTATTCTATCAGATTATATTTAAGTTCTCTCTTCACTCGTATAGAACCCTCCTATCTTCATCCGGCCCTGAAGCCCGGCAACTTTGATACAGACTAAGGATTCTAGACAAAATACACGAATTAGCCATAAGAGTTGCTCGCTAGTGCGATAGGGATTAGCCATTCAAGCGCGTATAAAACCTCGACTCGCCATCCCCCACCCCGATGGCGCAATCTACAAACTGATAAGAAAACTAGTTTGAAGACGAAAGAAAGGTCCTTGAAGCATGGGTACGAGGCTTTGTTGGGTTTTCAGAGTTCCCAGAGGAGCCCAAAGAGAGCTATATGCATGCTTGCTACCAGGAGGGAGACCAGGACGACAACGTTCCCTGCAGTTCGAAATGGGCGTCCAAATATCCTTCTCCCCGAACTATTGGTGCCAACAGGACTAATGGGGGTTCTAGCAGAATCGGGAACCACATCGTCGGCGAAGTCGAGATTAGAATGTTTCCGTCGTAAAAGAGCACAAATGTACAAAACAGCTGAAGTAATCACGGTTGAGCGAGCTATAAAGTCTTCTATACGTGATGAGATGAATAATACATTACCTCCTAGAACAGCGAAGAGCAAACCAACTGGGAGGAAGGATAAGTATCGCGAATGACGATGCAGGAGGGAAACACATACTACGGTGGAACCTATTATCAAATAGTTTGATGATAACTACCGAGTATCCGAGATTCATTAAGGCAGTCCGGATGTACGCTTGGTCAAATGTCCTCATCCTCGCCCGTAATTCGACAAGTTCGGCACGATCCAGAGGTGCATAACTATCTCGCCGACGACCTCTATACGTATTGGAGCCATTGGAGGTGAGAGAGATATTGCGTAGTCGCGCTAACGACATGGTGGGTTCAATGGCCGGAGAAGAGACCTGGTGAGAAGCAGGTGGTCGAACGGGCGCTTCGATAAGCTGGGAATCAATTTCAATGAGAGCTAAATCTACACGATTAAATAAGACCATTATAGACGTTTGAATTTCTGAGGATATGTTCCCATCAACCGATAAAAATCGGCAACCAAGTATAAGCTACCCGCGACAACCACCAATCCGCCGTTAGCGTGCTCAATCGCCCAGTGAAGAGCATCTTCCAGATGATTTAGTGATGAAGAAGGTGTGGTTTTGGCCTCTCCATCCGATTCGTCTTTCCATATTTTCCCTGTGTCTCCTATCAAGGGCTCGACCGCATTACATATTTCGTGTAAATTGACGGGTCGGACCCAAGGCATATCCTCTACACTCGAGAACTCGACTGCTGCCACGTGGTCTCCGGGTTGTAAAAGAGGTTCGAGGGTGTCTGTTGGTGTTTTAGGAGGGCTATCGGACAACGCCATTACAAATGAAACCGGGTAACGTATTTGTGTACCACCATTACCAGTGGTAAGCGGGTCATTGGGGCGGATTGTATCGATGTAAGTGCGCAAAGCAGTGGCAGAGGATGCGTTGTGGGCGCCATCCAGGAGAATTGTACACGGTCCCTTCGGCGATGTATATTCCACGAATTCGAGTCGACCTGGCCACCTTGCGTTAGATACACCTCGAGTGATAGACTCTGTGGTGATCTGATATGGGGAAGTTGCATCCTGCTGTTCTTGAAGGCATTCAACTATTGCAAGTGCCGTGGACAGGTTATCAACTTGATGGCTGCCACGCAGTGCAAGGTCCAGGACAATGGAGTCCTCTTGCCCTCGGGGAGTATATGTTACTTTTGTGGTCGGAGGAGGGAGTCTAGTTTGACCGAGACCGAGAGCTCGATCGTTTGGAAGGGGCAAAACCCGTGCTCCTGGACGAGTCACGGTACCAACATTGCGCACAGCTTCTCGTACTGACTGTTCCACGTCCTCCATACGTTCTGGTTTCTGCGGTCCAATCACGAAAGGCGTATTACGTCTCGCAATCCCAGCCTTCTCTCGTGCAATAGCAGAGATAGTTGAGCCCAGCCATCGCGTGTGATCCAAATCAACCATAGTCATAGCCGAGACTTTGACGACATTTTCTGGAGGGAGAATGTTGGTGGCGTCCAACCGCCCTCCCATGCCCACTTCAACGACTGCCATGTCGACTTGCTCTTCTTCAAAAATCCTTAGAGCAGTGACCGTCAATACTTCAAATTGACTTGCTGCTATTGCATCCTGTGTATTACTGTGACCACTTGCGTCCTTGAAAGTATCGTTGTTGGTGCGCTGGATTCTTTTGTAAACCTCGTCGTATTGGGCCAAACTAACGGGGCTCCCTCCAATTTCGATTGCATCTCGAGGATGGAGCAAGTGTGGGCTGTTAAACTTGCCAACTTTCATCCCACTTTCGCGTAAGATGGACGCAACAAGACTTGTTACGCTACCCTTGCCATTAGTACCGGTAACATGAACTGTAGGGCGAGTATAAGGAGGAAAACGAGCGACAAGTCGACTTATACGTTCTAATGAGAGATCAATTGTTGTCATTGAGCGAATTGTTCTGTCGAGCATACACTGTGGTAGGCTCTAAGGGCCGACACATGTAAAGACCACCTGATAGAGGAAAATTTTTGTTGCTATCAAAACGAACAAACATCAATGCAAATCAGAACGTTCCTCCATTTGGGTTCCAGTTTCCTCCCTGTTGACTGTTTTGCCAATTGGCACCTCCATTCTGGAACTGTGAAGGTCCCATGCCTCCCATTCGTGGTCCCATAGCCATACCCATACCGGTCATTGACATTTGTGCACCTCCCTGCATCTGCATAGCGTTTCCCATTATCCCCGGGCCACCAGCACCACCCATTCCTTGCATCATACCCATCCCGTTGTTGGCATTCATCATTCCCATAGGTTGTTGTTGCTGCTGCCACATTACACCCGGCAACCGCATGGGAGAAGCTCCCGATCCCAGATTGACGGCCGGGTTCATTGGATTTTGCAGCCCAATTGCTTGCATGGGCCCACCTCCCAGTCGCATTGGTGCGTTTTGCGGTAAGCCTCCGGGAACGCCCATTGCCATACTCGGGATGCCCATGCCCATATTTGAGTTGGCATGTCCCATTTGTCCAGGGATCATCCCCATGTTATTCGGGCCCATAGGACCCACTCCCATACCCATCTGTGGATACTGTCCTTGGAAGCTTTGCTGTCCACCCATAGCCATACCGGGTACTGGTCCTCCAAATCCGGGGGCGTTTGCTACACCTATGCCTCCTCCTTGCAACATATTCATACCACCGCCTTGCATGCCCATATTGCCACCATGCATCATAGGCCCGACATTATTGTTGAAGCCCCCTCCAATCCCAGGTGACGGACCACTTAAGGGTGGGCCCATTCTCATCTGCATCTGCATTTGCTGATTTGGATTGAAGTTTGGTTGGCGCTGTTGCTGCTGTCCTTGGTTTTGATTGTGTTGGTTTCCACTCTGCTTGTCTTGTCGGTTAGGCGATTTCGGACGGAGAAGTTCAATTTCTTCAAATGTGTCAGTTGAGGGAGACAGAGATGCAAATATAACCTAAACGTACCCGGGGTTGTAGTTACGACATTCTTCCCAGTTGCGGGGTCCCGGATTTTACCCAATTCTTCATCGTATCCTTCCCTTTCCCATACTTTCCCGCCGACCTTCTCGAGTTCAAAAGCGGCATCGTCGATGTCCCCAACCGTGACCCATCCACGCCGTAAACTGGATGCACGGCCGAAAATCTCAAGGCGACGCGTACCGAGGCAGAAGTTTTCAATGAGGGCATACAGTTCCGGAGGCTTGCGAAGCGGATCTATACGCAATAATTCGATTCCTTTCTCTGAACAGATGTAAAGTCTACTCACCCGTTGCGTCACCTTCCCAGATGATCACGTCTGTATCAATGTTGCAGTGGACAAACCATCCATCCGTTGAGCGTCTCACGGTTCCACGGATCCCCATTAGACAATGTTCCGTGGTTCGTGTCATGATACCACCGATTGGGGGAGGATCAGTCTGTCAAAGGAATGTCAAGCGCTGGTTTCGACCTTTACGAGGTTCGACGTACACCTGCACCCCGGTTCGAGTGGCGGTTTGTCTTGACCCAGACAATGTCTTCGCACCGCCTAAAGCCCCATTTCGCCAATACCTCCCTGCCTCTCTCGAGCCCGTCCGAATTTCCATGTCCAACCCATAGAAAAACAAAACTTGGGTCAGAAGAGAGAGAAGGAACAGGTAGCGACGCAATTTGATCCCAATCAATTCCACCTCCATGCGAGATGTCAGAAGTGCCACCTTCTGTTGTTTGCGTGGAGGTTCTTGGTATTTCGGTAGAGGTGATATAGGGAGGATCGATAACAATGACATCGAATTTGGCTGGGTGGAGGTACGAAAGAGATGAAAGAGGGAGGTGTGTTGGTGGATGGGCTTGCGCGTTTACAGTCGCTTGTTTGAGTGCCAGAAGCCGCTGCTGTTTCGGGTACCTGTAAAGTGGGATTATAGTAGTTGGATGGTTTGGAAAGCAGAACTTACTCCTCAAACCGTCTCTCCAGTTCGGCACCCAAGACCCAATTCTGCGGCCACTGTCCACCATCAACACATTGTTGTGAATAGTCATTCCGAATCGTCTCCTCTTCTGGAACGTAATTCCTGTATCGTCGAACCTTTGCCATCTTCTCTTTATCCAAATCTGTGCGACGTAATTGCCGTTCTCGTTCCTTTTCCAGATATTCATCACGTGCATTGCGTGGTAAACTCTCTGTAATCGGTGAATCTGGAGACGGTGACCTTGCGGGTAGGTCTGGTAAAGCGACACCAGATGTTGTGGCCGAAGGCAGTTGAGAGAATAGGTCCCTCCGTCTGTTATGGCCAGTCTCAATAGCTTTCATAAGTTGCGCATGCGACTCTAAGAGGGAATACGCCGAGCTTAGAGCTTCGGTCGTTGTTGTCATGATTTGGTGGAGTACGAGATTAGAAAGCGGGCTGGCGGAGCTTGAAAAGTCCGAGAACACTATTCCTCCTGAAAATACTAGAGATATTATAAAACAGTAGTGAATTATCAAGCCTTGTGGGGTAAAATTGTGTGTTGCTCCAGGAAGCAAACTTCGTCCCTCTCTACTTCCCACCAAAATGCATCACTACACCTATAAAGGCAGCCCAAAGGCTAGCTACATAGCTACAGACCTTGCAGAGCTCGTTGAACTACGGGCGAGGCAACGCACCCTCGAAGGTGCATATATGCGTTCGACTTTGCTGCTCTTGGGGAGTGCCGTCCTAATCATCAAGCTATTTGACGCCAGGTTCTATAATAGTATACTCTTTTCTTTTCTCTGGATTGCATTCACTAACGGTTTATCTCCAGTTGGAATTATGTTCGGAGTTCTGGCCGTTCTCATTTCTGTATTGGCCTGGTTCCGCAGAAGACATCTCAATAGGGACTTCTCGGATCAAAAACGACCCGCGACTGATTCACCGACCCATGGCCGTCTCTGGGGCGCACCGTTCTCTACAGCTGGGTGGATAGTGATTGGTGTCTCATTACTCGTGACTGCCTCTGAAATTGTCCTTGTCGTCCTTCTTTTTCAAATTTAATGCATTCAAAATACAGCCCCCCTATATCAACGAGAAAAGATATAGAGACAAATCACAACAGCATATGCCATTCGAACCCCTTTTCCAGCTCCCAGAGGGTACGCGCCTCTTCCTCGACTGTCATCTGACCCAGCTTCCGCCCACTTTCCCTACTAGGAGAAGTGTCTACCATCCTAATGACACCTTTCTCTTGTAGGTGCTCGAGTACAGCCAAGATATCCAACCTATCATATACTTTGTGGAAATGGCGGATCAGGCCGAACTATGCGTACAGAACGATCAGCAAAGCGTCCACGGGATGCACAAGGATGAAAGTGAACCCACATGATCGGCAAGTGGCTTTGTGAGTAGCAACCCCACGACGGCTCGCAATGCAGACTTCCATGTATCGGACACAGTATTGTGGTTCAAATCAATCCACCTTCGTGGTATGACAAGATGCGAGTTGCCATCATTGCCTTCCGCTCCTCGGTCACGTAACCAAACGGCATAGCTTCCCAAAAACCTACTGGCGACGAGACATGATCTGGTATAGCCCGACCAAAATGCCAACGGAGGGACACAACTGATCACAGAAGGCGCGGCGAAAGAATATTCACTAGAAGCCTGTACCATTCGTTATATGTCAATACCAGACATCAGAACTATTCAACGAGTGAAACCTCACCCAAACATCCTCAGCAAACATTCCATGCTTTCCCATCGTTTCCAAGCGTTCCAAGAGGCCCAAAATATTGGCCTCCAGCATTGGGTGCTGTGCAAGAAGAGATTCTTGGGCAGACTTCAGGCATTCGACACAGTTGACAAGCTCCCCTGCACCGTGCACAATCAAGCAACTTGCGGCTTTCCCGTCGTAAGTTTTGCCATGCATTGACACCGCTGAGTTAGCTGTATCGCCCAAAGTCGCGTTGTTCTCATGAGCGTCTTGGCCTTTGGAAAGTTCGGTGTCGTTTTCAGAAGGCGTCGTGGTGTCCTCGTCTGGTTGAGTAAATAGTACTTCGAGACGAGTCTCTAACATTTCATCCTCTGCCGAGCAATATGTTACTCACAGCGCCATTGATATTAATCAGAAACTCACGGATTTTGCGACTTGTCCATTGCGCTATGTCCCGTGCCATTTTGAGATCAGGAATCTGAATTTTAAATTCTGCTTCATGCTTTGACGCTCGCCAGAGCAGAGCTGCCATTTCACCTTCGGACGCGTTGATCGACCATGATCTCCACTCGTCCGGGTCCTCCTGGAAAACAGTCTCTAAAGCCGCAGCGTCTTCGATTCGCTGCACAGGAAACTTCCCTGTGATATCGTCCGCGTTACTATGGGACACGTGTTGTTAGTTTGCTTGAACAACCGGAAAGTAAATGGTAGCTTACGACTCGGACATGCGATATCCTCGCCCAACTTTGGTCTTTGGAATCTTGCTAATGGTTCCACGTTTCCATAGTGAATTAGTTGCATGCTTGATGGTTTCTTCTCCAAATGGCAGGAGCAAAGCCGTAGCTACCTCTTCACTATATCTCTCGTGTTCCGTTGCAACAATTATCTGTGAACTAGCTGAGTATGATAAATTACGTGAATTTGAAGAAAATACCTGAATGACGCTTTCCGCAACCGACTGCTCGAGGATAGGGGCATCGGGGATCGGTGTCTGCTTCTCCGTGAAAGCTGTAGCGGAAACTGTATGTGATCTCTCATTGAGATATGCAGGAAGATCCCCCCAATACTGCTGTAAAATCGACTCCATAGCCGGTTGGCCTTGCTCTTCGACACGAAAGTAAGTGCTTATGCTATTGATGTCATCGGGGAGCTCAAATTGACTATTTGCCACTGAGATTGATGATTCTTCGACTCGTTCAATGTTAGACAATCTAGAGGGGAATTGAGCTAAGTATGAAAATTGAAGTTCTCATAAACTTACAACTTGCGCTTGTCCAAATATTTGCGAAGAAACTCAACGTGAGCAATTATGTCAGATCCGTCAGTGTCAGAAGGGTCGGCAAGTGGAAGTTCAGGCCGACCCTTGTGGACTTGCCACAGGGCGTACCACCCTCTTTCGAGGCGATCCATGTAATTTGCTGCACCCGGTTGAGCCACATATTTGTTGAAATGAGTACGCAGATTATTTGCGCGCACAGGGGGAAAGACTTTTTCTGCAGGCTGCCATCGTATGCCATGACCTTTTTCTCTGCAGCGGGCACGAATGATGGCGACCGTGTCATGGAGGAGTTCCTCGTACTCTTCGTTCCAATGAAAGCGCTTTCGACGAGCACCATTTCCTGTATTGGTGGTTGTAGTGAGGGAGCCTTACAATGAGCGCAAACTCACCTTTCTTTCCTTCGTTTGTACCCTCTGCATTGACTGACGAGGCTTTGCCCCTTTTGGGCCTGGGAGCTTCATCTTCTGGAGCAGCGCCCATACTCTCTATGATGTCGGCAACGGGCCGAGTGGCTTGATGAAAGAGTGCGGGTGGCAAAGGAGGAAAACCATTGGCATCAACAGGCAAGAGAGGAGTTCGAACCTGTGCGACAAATGGACGAAAGATTCGGTCCAACTGGGGCATTGCTTCCTCAATATGCTCCATCTGAATTTCAGGAGGCAGATTGCTCGTAAACTTGGACGAAGTTTTCTGATACCGCTTCCTAACGGATTCTACTGGGTTTCGGATCACATTCTCGACGAGATCCTTCAGCTTTTCTTCGTCCACGACGCCGCCAACCATGATGTAACGACCACGAAGCGGCCGTAGCTTTTCTGCATTCTCGGAGCTGAGTTCATCGCCCACTATCCCCTTGACCAGCCGATCCCATTTGGCTCCTACATCTTGTAGATGTTGTTCCGCCTTTTGGGCCAAAGATCTTTGCAATGCATCGTTGGGTGGTATTGCACCAGTGGCTTTCTGTTTCTTTCGCTCTATGCGTTCAAATGCAGTTTCCAGCTTTGCTGCCCGTTTAGCAAAATAGTTGCAAATGACCTGCTGAGGGGCACATGTGATGAAGGCAGCTTGCATAAGCCTGTCCGGTGTCGGATCATTCAAGGGAGTCGTCAGCGTGTTGACGTCAACCATATCTTTGAGATACTCTTCTTGCAGTTTCGAGAGGCGATAATCGGCCGTCCAGCCACGAAAATGACACAAAGATGTAAGTACCGCTGGAGGAATAGAAAGGGGCTTTAATGGGTTTGAGCCTACGTCAAAAGCTGCGAAATCAGTTTGACGATCGCAAACCCGCTGTAAAAGAGACCAATATGCTACGGCATCATCTAGCGTCGAGATCGTAAGATCCTTGTAGAATGGTGGCTCTGTCTCAATATGTTGAGAGGTAAACTTGGCCAGCACGAAAAGCCAAAGTGGGACCTGTTGGTTGAATCTCCAAAATGCAGGTGGAGTAGAGGTGGCCCCTAGAGTTGCCTCCACTTCAGCGAATGATCTTGGCCCATCATCACCTCCTGTGTCTGTAGCGATAATCGTACCATCTGGTGATTCTTTCAATGGCGTTATGAGCTGGAGTGAACGGAGGACCACAAAAATCTCCATAAGTCGCAATCTCGTTCTGGCATGTTTGACCCCCAATGCCCGTCTCAATGCAGGGTTCAGAGATTTCAGTGGCTCGTTGAGGGCATTGGGGTCATTCTGTGCGGCTTCGAGATAAGGAATATATACTTGGGTGGGTATGACCGCGCAAAAAGACCCTAGAGGATAGTCTTCTGTCCAATAAGCGGTGGACACTATTCTTTCTTGGACCGAAATGACCGTAGGGGAAGGCGAATCGGAGAGAATGTGACTGAGCGTAAAAAGATATAGCTCTTGCGCCCGACGGGATTTCCCAAGAAGGAAACCAAATAACTGGGCGACTGTCTGACGGTCTTCCAAGAACTGTTGCCGTGGGCCTGCAATATCGGCGGCGCTCATACCAGGTGGATTGATATCCTCATCCTGGGATGTAAGAACCGTCCGTCTGGTAGATTTGGAGTATTCTATCACTTCTGTCACCGGCAGGGGGGTAGACGATAATTGGATGGTGGGTTTGTATGGTTTCTGCAAGGAAACCAGAAACACCTGAAGCTTCTCCTGTGATGTTTCTGGGAGGTAGATGATAGTTGTGGGTTGTTGCAATGTTCCTTTTCGGTTGGGATCAAGAATGACTGTCTTTAGTACTTTGACCCGTCCCTTTTCTTCCAAGGCTGAGACCGTTCGGCCAATGGTCTTTTTATCAGACAGGAAACCGGCACCCTGTCCTGTCTGAATGCCGCTTTCCGCCAGCTCCTGAACATGGTCGCGCAGATGAATCGCCATTTCAGTGTTGAGCTGCATAATACCGTCGTTGGCCAATAGTACGTCCATAATCTCTTGTTGTCTCCTGAGTTCCGAAACATTTGTGGCTCGTGGCTTTTGCTGCTTAGGACGTCTATGGGGTCGCAAGGGTGACTTTGGGGATATAATCTCGGTTGCTGGCTCTACGTCGGTACGGATCGGTTCCACTACAGGTTGCGAATCTTGAACGGGCTCTGGGATAATGGTTTCTGATCCTTGCGGCGGTGGCTCCACATCTGAATAAGATATTAGGATCGAACCGTCATCACAACCAAAACGACTTACCATCGGCAGTGCGGGCAATCTGGCTACCTCTCTCGGGGCTCAAAGCAGTAGAAGAGGTCTTTTGCTTCTTTTTGGGAGGCATAAGAACCCCGGTGTCGGCCACCTCTGCTATGGCTCTTTTCTTTCCCTTCTTTGCTCCTGTCTTCGAGCGCGTAGATACGGGAATATCCAGAGCGATGGAAGCTTTAATAGAAGCTAGAGTCTCGCTTATCCCTTGGATTTCACTCGGAATATCTGCATCTGGAACCGTCTGGTCGTCCGGTTCAGGCATATCATTTTCCTGATCCTCCTCTACCACTGCTTCTACCAGCAGGTCACTAGTAGGAACATCCTTTTTCTTCCTTTTTCGCGACTTTGTGGGCTTTCCTACTGGAAGGGCAGAATCTTGATCAGGGCTGACTTCCGTCGGATTTGGGAGGCCTTCCCCTTCCTCATTAATGGTCTCCAGTTCTATAGCCTTGCGCTTGGGTGGCCTCTTCTTGTCAGCCTTCGGAGCCGCGCTGGCTTCCCCTTCCACCACCACAGCATCCTTTCGCGGTCGCCCCCTTTTCGGCACACCATTGATAACAGGGTTCTTGTACACTTTCTTCTTAGCAGCAGATTGTTTAGCCGAATCTTTTGCCTTTTTGCCTCTCTCCTCCTGGATCTGTATAAGATACTGCGTAATGTCGGCTGGAGTCTTCCAAAATGCGGCCTCGTCAACATGGGCGTATTTTCCAACGTCGTCCATATGTAACCAGTTGTAGCGATCGTCAGGAAGGTTTTGTTCTTCCAAAAGTTGACGATAATGCTTGATGGTAAAATAACGCTGACGTCGCATTTTGCCTTCGGTTTCCATGACTGTTACAGGATGTAGGTCTGCAAGATGACGAGGAGGAACGCGGGTGCATAATCGAGCGAGAACTTGTTCTATTGTTCGACGATCAAAGTTGCCCAGGGTGGCAGACAATTCCTGTTTGGAAAAGGTTAGAAATGCGGATGACAAGGAGAAGAATGCCGAAACCTTGATAGTCAAGCCACCCGGATTGGCATCTAGCAGGCTTATGATCTGGCGCTGGAGGCCGACTCCTCGAGACGGCCGCGTATCCTCTGTTCGTGTAGTCAGTCACTACCCATTAGCTCGTCCAATAGTTGGCGGACATACCCGTCCAGGCGAACTCTTCGTCCTCTATGTCCGCTTCCATCACACTCTCGTTATTGAGAGGTTGTTCGAGCGTTTGCTCCTCCGATTCCGGATTGCGTTTTTCCAAGATTTCTTTGCCCTTTTCTGTGAGCTTGACACAGATAGCCGTGCCTCTATCCGTAGGAATCCCTATTTTCTCCAAAAGGCCTTCTTGTATCATCTCATTTAGGCGGGAAGTGAAAAACCGTCGTTGGCTTTTGGTCGGATTTGTAAAGCCCTAAAGTAGATTACCCATCAGTGACGCGTTTTAGATCCAGGGTTTTCGTGATGACGTACGGCGGAAACAATCATGTTGTTGTACTGATGGATTTGGTTGGTGGACCGTTCGACCAGCTTCAAGACACGGTAGCGAAGGAGGTGGACATTGGCTACCAGATCAGCATTTTTGGCCTCGTCGCCTAGATTCTCTCTTTCATCGCCTTCTCCCTCGGGCCCAGCGTCCTTTTCGCCCACAATCATCTGCCATAGCTGGCTGCGTTCGTAAAACTTTTTGAGTACGGCCCAATTCATGCTTGGACCCTTTGACACCTTTACCCTGAAAGAGGCTTAGGAAAGAAATGGGGTAGCATGAATGCAGACGTACACCAGGTTCATATCGACGAGTTGAGCAATCTGGTAGAAGATGGATTTAGGGTCGTATTTCGTAATGGGACCAAGATCTTTGACGGCAATGCCTTTCTCTCTTGCGCGTGTGATGATTTGAAGCGTCGAATAAACCGTATCACTCAACCTAGACGGCTGCGCCGCATCAGTACAGTTACCAAAGATCGGGAGCATGAAGGTACGTACGCGGTTGTGTGACCCTGTCAGAGCAACAAAGCACGTTTCCTTGTCTACAGCAATCCTCAGCTGCGTTCCATACTCGTTTTGCAAGTCCGCCATCGACTTTTCCTCTGCTTCTGGAATCACATTGAGAGAGACTGGTGGTGGAGGTGGTGCTTGGCCCTTCTTATGGGGTGCTGGGGCAATCCATACAGGAGGTGTTCCATCTGGAACTGTGCCGATGACAATGGACGGATGCTTGGCGATGATTGAATATACATATGCACAATATGCGTCGTCGACGTTTTGTTTCGGCTGATTTGTCTTTTGGGTGTCACTCGTAGACGGTCGCAATGACGAAGAAGATAGCGCCGTGTCTGAGAATCGAGTGATGAGTTCCTTGAGGCGTTCGATGGTACATCCTGTGCAATAATGAACATATAAGTTTCAATCGTTATTTCTCTGCTTTGAAAACGGAAAGCGATAATCATGGCGGACGATGGGGGACTAGAACCGAGAGCCTCTTGCCGGCTCATCTCGATTTGGACGACGTGTTGTTGTGTAAAAGTATTGAATGGACATAATGCAAACATCACGCACCTAATTCTCCTTCGTATGCTACCTCTGTCAGGCAATACTTGACCAAGTCATCGATCATGACGAGCGATCAACCGTCAGCGTCGACCCCAAAGCCACTCGAAAAGTGAGATGAAGAGAAGGAGATTGTAAAGTAGAGACTGTTTGAGCTACAGAAGAGAAACGAGCGGACAGTCGAGATTGTAGTACAAAGCAAACACTTTGGGCGCAATGACTTTGACCCCTTGCCAACCTGACACGACATATAGCAGCAGATTGGGGTCTATCTAAATGCTTATGAATGCAAAGGATATTTATCTGAACAAACGCGTCGCTGGACTGAGAGACGTAGATTGTAGATGAGGCACAGTAATGCATCTCTTGCACCCTCCTTATTCGCCATTCGCCATGGAAGAACTCATTATACTGATGTAAAAATACCTTTTCCATGGATTTATAATTGATTATAATATTTTCATGACTTCTTGTCCTCTCACAGCGTAATGCCACTCACCGACCAAACTCAAATCCTAACTACTTCATTCTAAAAAAGCCACAAAAGCGCCATGGCCGACCTGATCAAGCTCGAACAGCACCTCTTGACTCGCTCGTATATTGAGGGGTGAGTTTTATTTCATTTAGACTCCTTATATTCTCTTTTGTTTGTACACTCTCGCCACTGGCTGCGCGGATCTCGCTCGATCCACGCAGATCTACCACCAAATGTCTCTAAAAGGAACAAAAAGATGAACACAACGCTATGGTCCGTGTTGCTTAGCAAGCGATTAGACCCGCTACAAAGCCCATGCCGAAATCCAACTTTCTATGGCTCTCTGATTTTCCGTTCCCTTACTCTCTTCAAACTTCTTTCACGCATTCATCTAACATACTGTATCCAAAACATCGCTTATGCGCTGTCAGATACGTTCCCTCTCAAGCCGACGCCGAAGTCTTCAAGGCACTCCAAGTCCCCCCAACAACCCCCAACGCCCTCCGGTGGTACAACCACATCAAGTCGTACGAAGCCGAGTTCTCCGAGCTCCCAGGCTCCAGCGGCGGCAGCAAACCCTTCCTCTCCGTATCCGAGCTCGCTCCCAAAGCGGCTGAAGCAGCTGGTGGTGATGATGACGATGAAATCGACCTGTTCGGCTCGGACGAGGAGGAGGACGCCGAAGCAGAGGAGCTGAAGAGGAAGCGTGTGGAAGAATACAACGAAAAGAAGAAGAACAAGACAAAGACGATTGCCAAGTCTGTTGTCACGATGGACGTCAAGCCCTGGGACGACGAGACGGACATGGCCGAGCTCGAGAAGTGTGTGCGCAGCATTGAGAAGCCTGGCCTTGTATGGGGTCTCAGTAAGCTTGTCGCGGTTGGATTTGGTATCAAGAAGCTCCAAATCACCTTGGTCATTGGTAGGTGGCCGTTATTATGTGATGGATAGTTTGAAGCTGACGTCGACGGCAGAGGACGAACTCGTTTCCCTGGACGAACTGCAGGAACAGGTTGCCGAATTTGAAGACTATGTCCAGAGCTCGGATATTGCCGCCATGCAAAGTGCGTCGAACCCGTCTCCGTTCATTCACTCACTGACTATGTCTAGAACTCTAAACCGGATGTTACTTCGAGTTGTATGTAGAGAGTCAATCGAATATCTTTGTAGTTTATGAGCCCGGAAAGTAAGGCGTAAGAAGCCCTCGTCGAACGTTGTACTCCGCCACCCCCAGGTCAGGTCTGCCCAGTCAAAGTCAAGCTCGACGGCAGTGATCCAACGCGCCCTTTCGGCCCTTTCAATTTCACCTCCTACCTTTTCTATTTGAATACTTTTATCGTTTTATCAACACAATGTCGTCCTTTACTTTTACCCTACGCCTGTTCCTGGCTCTGCTGCTGATCCTATGCAGCATCTCCCACTCGCTCGCCACCCCCGTTGAAGTCGCTGAACGTGATGTTGAACCAGAATCTGACAATGGAAACTGGTACTACGAATACAAGCGCACGTACTTTCCCGATTCCCCGCCCTCGTGCCAACTATGCGAGCGGGATTATGCGAACATTGATTCTTGCGCCAATGCATCCATCGTATTCGCAAACATCTCAGCGGTTCGTCTCTCGCTCTCTTTCTCCGCTTACTACTGCCCCGCTCACGCTCGCCCCGTAGATCATGTGGAACCCTCTGTACTTTATCGACGTAATCCAATGCGCATGTGCAGATACATTCCAATCAGCCTACCCCCAATGTGTCGACTGCTTTACGCAGACGAATCAGACCGGCTTTCTCGAACCAGAAAACGGCGCGAACATGTCGACGATCGTGACCAACATTCGATCCATTTGCGCACTAGGAAGCACAATATTCGGTCATGTAGCGAGCGCAAACTCGCAGTTGCCCGGTCAAACGCCCATAACCGTACCCCCCGTCGGTGCGGCGTCTAGGACCATGGGCAACATCCTCGCAGGACTAGGCAAGACGGGCGTAATAGGCATGAGCGTGCTGTTAAGTGTTGGAATGGGTGTCTGGACCGTGCTATAATGGCTTTATATGACGACGCGCCCCGGTTTGACGAAGTATTCATCTCTCTTTCCCTTTCTTTTGTTGGCTCTCACGACCATCCTTACGACCATTTCCTTTCATTGTTCACTTGTCTGGATTGATCTGTGTATCTTCCCTACTTACGACCCACTTATCACGACAACCATTTACCGTTTTCACAATGGGGCAAACCCTTAAAAGCGTCTTAATTTCGTAAATGAACTCCCCTGAATACTTTTACCCGAAATTAAGGCAATCCGTAGAATGTCAGTTGTGGCTGTCGGCAGGTGGGCCGTTACGTTTGCCCCTCACCCTCGCCGCCCATTCACCTTTTGCACGCGTATTCCTGGCAACAGACGAGTTGTCCATCACATCTTGAACGCCATCTCTGTCCATAGCATCTCGCAACCAAAGAAAGCGACAAGGCGTAACAACCCAGTGGCAAACCATCTCACGCGAAATCGAAATAAGCTATCTCTATCTCTTATAGTCTTCAAACCAGGACTTGTAAAAACCGTTCAATTTTTTGAGATAATAATCGCCCCCGCCCAGCCAAATCGAACAGCTAGCTGTACATAATCATGTTGCAACCCACCACTATGCGCAAGATCATCAAGGAGCTCTCCCAGCTCCGTAGTGATCCACCAGAGGGTATTCGCGTCCAAGTAGACGAAGAGGACGTTCTCCAGTTTGTGGGCATCATCGCCGGCCCAGGTCGGTCTTCGTCTACAGATTGCATCCGCCTCATTTTTGCTGACATATCTACAATGTTTCTTTGTGTTTAGAGGGTACACCGTATCATGGAGGGTATTTCAAAGTACGCTTCAGCTTTGGCGATGAGTTTCCTGCTGCCCCACCGAAATGTACGTTTGCGTTCTTTATCCCTTAAGCGAAGCACGCGATGTTGATCTTTAACCTAAATAGGCATCTTTACTACCAAGATATTTCATCCAAATGTCTCCCCTGCTGGAGACATCTGTGTCAGTACACTCAAGAAGGACTGGAAGCCGACCTATGGCATCACGCACATCTTGACGGTCATCAAGTGCCTCTTGATCTACCCAAATCCTGAATCAGCTCTTGATGAAGAGGCTGGGAAGATGCTTCTTGATGATTATGCAGGATACTGCAACCGTGCTAAGCTCATGACCAGCATTCACGCAACGAGGGTATGTATCCTTCTACACATTTGGAAAATCCCCATTAAATAGCCTTTTACTTTCTAGGGTGGTCGTCCAGCAGAGTTTGAAGACGGTGGAAACGCGAAAGCTGTAGTAGAGGACCCGCTGCAGATTTCCTTCCTCGACTCCTTTGGTGCAGACCCGTTCTCCGGTCCATCAAGTTCCACCGATAACGCTCCCGTACCCGGTCCATCCGGAACCTCTACATCCACCTCCACAAGACCCATGCACCGCGGCACCTCTCCGAAACCCCGTGAAGCAGCAGCGCGTGAAGCATCCCAATCACCGAGTACCCCAACCGCCTCTCTACCAGTCGTACCGGGTCTCCCCGGCGCGGCTGCTGCAGGCGCTGCAGGCCTCGCCATCCCACCCCTGCGCTCGTCTGCCCAGTCCAACGGCGCCCCGCGCCTCAGTCCCGCGCCGAATGAAAAGGAGCCTGGGACCACGACTGCTCCCGGGGGCGGGAAGAACAAGGACAAGGATGGTGCCAAGACGGGGAGTGGCGGTGGTGGCGCTAGTGGAAAGGCTGTCAAGAGGCCTGCAAGCGCTGTATCTGGTGGTGTCAAGGAGAAGGTCAACGGTGCTGCTGATAAGAGGAAGAAGGGCCTGAAGAGGTTGTAGAGCAGAGCAGAGATGTGGAGACGGGGTTTCGCCCCATCTATGAGATTTTTGTTTCTTGTTTCTTGTTATAGTGATTCACACTGACATTGTTTTGAATTTATGCTTTTTCCTCTATCTGACATTGTTTGAATTTGGTTCCTGAATTGGCTGCGGCTGACAGGTTGCGGACTACCACATTCAAATAATCAGAGGCAAAACTCTGTCAAAATGCAAGGCAGAACGCTTGATCTGATGAAAAGCTTACCCTACGAAACATGGGTGCGAAGTATGCAATTCTACGCTTATGACCAACCAGAAGGAGCGCTCCCATTGTTGGCTGTATCAATGGCGTGGCAATACGATCTCCTACGGACACCTGAATTATGGAATACTATCTATTTAGATGGAGGACATGATGAAGATTGCCGCGCAGAATGCTTCTTTCATCTCTCGAGGAACGAGCCAGTCCATCTCATACTACGCGGGAATACGCAGTCAATGAGCTCCATGATAAGACACAGACATCGCATTAGTACCCTTGTGTTTCTAAGCAAACCTCCGGAGGTCATTTCCATCACAACTCTTGCCTTTCGCTCGCAATTCTTCGAAGGTCACTCGTTTCCGAACCTCCTTCATATCTACGTCGAGCAGCTTGGTTCATATCCAGCAGCCATAGTCCCGGACACACTCATTATAGCATGCCCGGCGCTGATCGGCCTCCACAGCGCATATATTTCCTCCGAAATCATTTTCGTACTCCCTTCATCAGCAAAAACTGCTAGCATTGCTTCTTTTGGAAAAACCGAGTTTAGTAAAGACCTTGGTAATAGATTCGAGTGTCTATTCGTCTACACACCTTTTCATCCAGAGGATGGCCAATGGTTCAACCTTTTTACTTCGCCGACCACACATCTAGAAGAATTCGAACTTGTGTGCGGAGAAGGCTTTATTTCTTCACCGATAAGACGCCCTCGGACAGAATCTTCTCAGAACTATATTTCACCGATCCAGGCATTTGTGGCAGTCCCTCACCATGGTCTCCGTATACTGCGCGTCATTATGCCGTGGGGCGATATGAAACAGCTAGTCCCGTCTTTCCCAACTTTGACGGCGCTGAGAGAGCTGGAACTAACGCTAGACTACTCGTCACCGCTTATGAGGCTATGGGATTTGTCACCTCTGACAATCGCCGATATTGGCCGTCTTCGCAAATTATCAATTGCGTCCACGGAAATGGGTCCGATTGGGTTGAACCGTCACAATGTGGCACTCGTCATTGAACTGTTTTCCGAGGCGGGTGTCCTTTGGGACTTACGAGAGCTTCGATTGACATTTCCTCGTATGAGATCTTTACGCATCCCGGCCATCCTTCAACTTTTACAAACTACTAAACGCCTTAGAGAATTACATCTCCTCGCCTGCGAGCCGTTCGCAGCTTGGCAGAATTCTGTCAGGGTACTATTAGGAAATCTCGAGAAACTGGTCATTTTGAAGGAAGACTACTTGGCACACTTGGAGGTTCCTCGTTTGGTATGCCTCACGTGTATGCAAGACGTAGCAGACAGGCGCACTTTAACCCGTCCATTGGCAAATCAGATAGAGGCCATTACGATATCTTTTATCATCTTTTTCGAGTGGGCACAACTTGTGGTCGCCAAAGATGTTGCCTCTCAGCCATTTCCTCGACTGCTGGAACTCCATGCGATCTCCCAAAACTGGGTGTGTCGGCATCCCGTCGGAATTTTAAATTTATCAGCTTTGCGTGTCGTCTCATTTGTCAGAGACGCAGGGAATCTGTCAACTTCTGACAATGGTGAAGAGGAAGGCTGTTTAAACCAATTTATGCTGGAATTGTTATTCTCGCCCGAAAGTTGTCCGCGACTACACACTATTCGATCTATCACTTACCCAAGTTGGGCATTGGCTACTGCAATGTTCCAGCGACGAAACTCACTAAACGCCGTGACGCCTATCGTTTCCTTCTGGCTACCGTGGTACCCACAAATCTCAATTCTGGAAATCGTCTCCCAAGCCATGGGACAAACAATAGGAGATAATTCGCCCCAACTCTTGATTGCAGTCCAAATAGATAGAATCATACGCCAGCGTGAGGCCGACTATTGGATGTAAGTTAAAAAACCCGTGGGTTTATAATACTGACAATGTTAGCTCTTTTCAAGCTTGCAGATACTGCATCATGTCGGGATACATTCGTTGTATACTTGGTGACGAGAAAACGGGCGACGACAAGGTATCCACCAAGATGCACCTGATGGACCTCAGCCCTATGTCAACCAGTACTACTGTGCACGATATCTTCACAAAAGATGATTGGATCGCACATATTGGTCAGACTTCTCATTGCTACGGAGAGCCATTCTGCCTTAGACAGCGTGGTTCGGAGATGGTCCATATTGGTCCAGGCACTTTATATGGCAAGTTAAACGCTAGATCCCTGCAAAATAACTCATTAAAAACTAGGAACAACCTATGACGGTTTGTAGTTGCTGGTTGAACGAGGGCAAGTTTGGTTATTATTGGTCCACCACTCGGCAGCACTCCAAAAAGCCTTCTTCTAGCTTCTATTACCGATACTAGGATTAAGGGAAAAATCATCCCTCCCCACTATAGCGCTTGGTAATCGAAAAACTTGGAGCCTGCCATTTCAATCTATCACGATCGAAATATCGAATGCAGGGCGATCCGCTGCAAATCCTACCATACGAGGCGTGGGTTCGTTGTATGCAACTCTATGCTCGCAATCAGCCTGGGGGGGTGCTTCCATTGCTCAGCGTATCGTCGAGCTGGCAGACACACCTGTTGGCGGCCCAAGAAGTCTGGACAGCCATATATCTAGACGGAGGGCCCGATGAACGAAGTCGCGTGGAATGCTTCTTCCACTTGTCAGGAGCGATGCTCATCGAGCTGATCATAGAAAGTAATCATTGCGCCTTGGATTTGGCGGTGAAATACAAGGACAGAATCGAAACTCTGAACTTCCACAACAGACCAGACTTGCTACACGAAACTATCGACATCTCGCGTTTTTCCCAAACCTTGAGCACTAGCCCGCTTCTAAATCTGGCCAATATTTATGTGGTTCCACCACGCCAAAAGCTCGTGCTTATACCACCCAATCTCATTGTGGCATCTCCGGTACTGACTCGTATCTGTGGTGCATACATCAAACAGGAACACATTGGGTATCTCCCTGAATCAATTCGAGTAGCAAGTGTTTCTGGCAACGGCGTGATCCCCGTGGGTCTAGGTGACCGTCTTGAGGTAATGCGGATACAGTGCGAACGGCTCGATCCAAATGATTCGGAAATTATCCGATATCCCAACTACTTTACCAGCCTTAACACACGCATGACAGAGTTCGACCTCGATTTTGGAGTATATCATCATACTACATCAATGGATCGACCACTTCTTTCTGATAATCTGTCTGACCACCTTTTACCCATCCAAGCATTTACTTGTACCCCTCATCATAGGCTCAGAGTCCTCAAGCTTACCATGCCATGGTACGACATAGCCCAGATCATCCCACATCTCTCGACTTGTATAAGTTTGAGAGAATTAAGTCTCAGGTTGCACCTCAAAAGCCACTTTTCTGGGACCTGGCACGTATCTCCTCTCACTGTTAGGGACATTGGTCACGTTCGGAAGTTATTTCTTGGTTCTGGGCCATATGGATGGATGATTTTCCATGGAGAAAGTTACTTACCTCTCATCATCAAACTTTTCGTTGGAGGTGCATTGGAACATTTAGAGGAACTAGGTATGGCATATGAAGGAGAAGTCAAGGACTCCTGCGTATTGGATCTCCTGCGTGCCACTCCAAATCTAAAGGCCTTAAATCTGGGTGGCTTTCCCCTAGAAAAACAAGCCAATGGTCACAAAAAAATAACCCTCAGCCGCCTTCATACATTGACTGTCTATAACAGGAATGACCTTGAATGGTTTGATGTTCCTGGGCTTTCCATCTTGAAATGCGAACGGCGGCAAAAAGAGCACTATTCTCCCCCTCCATCCCTTTCTTACACTTTGGAATCAGTCAAAATACCTCCCTCGTTCCTCGTCGAATGGAATAGCTCCCTCGTAACAAACAATTCCAAGACTGGGAATTTTCCCCGGTTACAATCAGCTCAGTTCGATGCCGAAAACTGGATATATTACAAACCAATGGGTCATTTAAATCTGTCTAGTCTGCAAGTTGTCACCTTTGTACGGCAACATGAAACCGACTCTACGGCTACTATCCCAAGAATGTACGCTGTCGAGGCAAACCCTGTCATCAACCAGTTCATGCTCGAACTGCTCCTATTTCCTCAAGGTTGTCCCCGATTACACACAATTCGATCCATCAAATACCCTAACTGGGCGCTTGCCACAGCCATGTTTCTTCGACGGAACTCATTAAAAGCCGTGGCACCCATTCTTTCGTTATGGCTTCCCTACTTTCCTCAGGTCTCTATCCTTGCTTGCTTGACTTGTGCTATCAAGTCATCTTGTGCAGATCCAGATACTCTCATCGCTACCGCTGTTCGGATAGACGAGACATTGCATTGGCGTTGGGCCACCGAGACCTTGTGAGTTTGTTCCATAGCTCGGTAGCTACATCTATATACTTACAAAAACCAGTCGGAAGCGAGCTTGTAAGCGTTGTATTGTATCAGGATATATTTCATGCGCCTCCGAAGACAGATATTCGGAAGATATAATACAGACAGACGATCCTTTGGTCATGGAATTGCTGAGTCTGGGACGAAGCTCCGCAAAGCCATCACAGCCAGTCACTGCGGGCCAGTGGATACATCATTTTGAGGACAAGTTTGTGTATGGAGATGGTAGTAGCGGGTGTAGTCGCCATGACGAGTTCGAACTGGTGCACATTGGGCCAGGGGTCTGGAGTAGTAAATGAAAGAGAATTTTTTGTTGCAGCCTATCACTGAAATCTCCTGTGGGCATCATTTACTGGGATATTTGAGACTTCTTGTTCATCAAGTGGCGTAGGTTTCGTTGTACACAGATGAAGAATTCCACTTGACTTGATTTATGAAAGACATTGACGAACGTATCGAGTGCTTTGTGCATTGTTTTGTTCTGGTTAACTGGTATGATGCATGTCGAGCTAGTTATCAGTGCCACCCAGCCTCATCCGATCCTTATGGGAAGTACTTATGAAGCTTGTAGTTGTCGATGAAACGAGGGCATGTAACCGCTAGCCAACCAGTCATTGATACTCCGAAAATAATTTCGTAGCTTCGCTTCTGGATACTAGGATCAAGGAGAGTGTTGTTTCCCTCAAAGTTTAGCGCCCATCATGATCAGTCGAAACTTTGGAGCCCACCATTCCAATCCATCTCATTCAAAATACCAAATGCAGGGCGATCTATTGCAAATCTTACCATACGAGGCGTGGGTTCGTTGTATGCAACTTTATGCTCGTGATCAGGCTGGTGGGGTGCTTCCACTGCTCGGTGTATCGTTGAGCTGGCAGGCGAACCTGTTAGCCACCCCAGAAGTTTGGACAGCCATACATCTAGATGGAGGGCCCGATGAGCGAAGTCGTGTGGAATGCTTCTTCCACTTGTCGGGGACGATGTTCGTCGAGCTGATCATAGAGAGCAACCATTGCGCACTGGATTTGGCGATAAAATACAAGGAAAGAATTGAAACTCTTTGCTTCTATAACAGATTGGACTTGCCATACCACACAATTAACGTCTCCTATCTTTCTCAAAGGCTGACTACCACCTCATTTCCGAATCTTGCTAACATTTACGTAAAGCCACCGCGTCAAAATCTTGTTTATATACCGCCTAATCTCATTGCAGCATGCCCGGTGCTAAATTGTATCCGTGGCGCGTACATCAAGCAGGACCACATTGCGTATCTCCCTGAATCGATTCGTATGTTGAGCGTTTCTGGAGATGGCGTGATTCCCGTGGGTCTATGTGACCGTCTTGAGGTAATGCGAATAGAATGCGAACAGCTCCATCCAAACAATTCGAATGTTATCCGGTATCCCAATTATTTTACTGGTGAAAACACACTTATGACAGAATTCGAACTTGCTTTTGGAGTATATCACCATACTACATCAATGGATCGTCCACTGCTATCCGGCGGTCTGTCTGACCATCTTATACCTATCCAAGCATTTACTTGCACTCCTCATCACAACCTTAGAATCCTTAGGCTTACAATGCCATGGTACGACATCGCCCAAGTCATCCCACACCTCTCGGCTTGTACTGCCTTGAGAGAATTAAGTCTCAGTCTAAATTTCCGAGACTATTTTTCGGGGGCATGGCGCGTATATCCTCTCACCATTGGGGACATTGGTCACGTTCGCAAATTATTTTTAGGTTCTGCTCCATTTGACTGGATGCAGCTTCATCTCAGAAGTCACCTACCGCTTATCATCGAGCTTTTCGCGGGAGGTGCACTGGGACTTTTGGAAGAGCTATATATAGCATATGATGGGGAAGTTAAAGACTCTAGAATATTGGATCTGCTACGTACTGCCCCAAACCTCAAGGCACTGCGTCTGGATGGCTTCCTTCTAGAACAATCGACACATGGTCGCAAAAAGATAACCCTCAACCTCCTCGATACCTTGGAGGTTTACCATAGGGATGATATCGAATGGTTTGATGCTCCCAATCTTTCAGAATTGAAATGCGAGAGGGGGCGAAAAGGGCACTATTGTCCGCCTCGCTCCCTATCCGACAATTTGGAATCAGTCAAGGTCCCCCCTTTATTCTTCATCGAATGGAATAACTCCCTCGCAATAAACAGTCTCGAGACTGGGAAATTTCCTCGGCTACAATCAGCTCAATTCAGTGCCGAGAACTGGATACATAAGCCATTGGGTCATCTGGATCTGGCTAATCTTCAAGTAGTCACCTTCGTGAGGCACACTAATTATGCGGAAGTTCCAAAGTTTTATGGCGCCGAGCCAAACCCTGTGATCAATCACTTCATGCTTGAACTGCTCCTCTTTCCTCAGAATTGTCCCCGCTTACATACGATTCGATCAATTAGATACCCTAGCTGGGCGCTTGCTACCGCTATGTTTCTTCGACGGAACTCATT